>CAUYON010010031.1:0-26526 GCA_963573935.1 Arctocebus calabarensis | reverse complement strand
GAAAAGAGAGGAGATGGGAGGAGAGGAGAGGAGAAGAAAAGAGAGGAGAGGAGAGGAGAGGAAAAGAGAGGAGAGTAAAAGGGAGGAGAGGAGAGGAGAGGAAAGGAAAGGAAAAGAGAGGAGAGCAGAGGAGAGGAAAGGAAAGGAAAAGAGAGGAGAGGAGAGAAGAGGAGAGGAGAGGAGAGGAGAGAAGAGGAGAGAAGAGGAGAGGAGAGGAAAGGAAAGGAGAGGAAAAGAGAGGAGAGGAGAGTAAAAGGGAGGAGAGGAGAGGAGAGGAAAGGAAAGGAAAGGAAAGGAAAAGAGAGGAGAGGAGAGGAGAGGAGAGGAAAGGAGAGGAAAGGAAAGGAAAGGAGAGGAAAAGAGAGGAGATGGGAGGAGAGGAGAGGAGAAGAAAAGAGAGGAGAGGACAGGAGAGGAGAGGAAAAGAGAGGAGAGGAGAGGACAGGAAAGGAAAGGAAGAGAGGAGAGGAGAGGGGAGGAGAGGAAAGGAAAGGAAAAGAGAGGAGAGGGGAGGAGAGGAGAGGAAAGAAAAGGAAAAAGACAATCATGCTAACTAATCTATACAGACAGAAACTAGATCTTTTCTTGGACTGGGATGGCATGGAAATTGACTAGAAAGAGATGTGAGGGGACATTGGAGATGGTCAGACGTGTTCTGTACCTTCGATTGTGGTGGTAGTTACATAGATTTTACATGAATACCATTAATTTTACATACAGCATACTTCATCAAGTTGATTAACAAAAGCAATCAAGATAGAGGTGTCCTTCTTCTATCAGACAGAACTTCATAGAGAAGTACGATGGACTCTTAAGAGGAAGGAGCCCAGCTCAACATCAGTGCACCATTGAGGGATATCTAGACACCATGTAGTTTATATTCTTCACGGAGAGTAAGCAAAACCCAAATCACATTTTTGTCCAGGACAACAATGTCCTGATGATGTAGAGATAAGTAACATTATAGTTACCTGAAAAACTAACTTTACCCTTGTTACTCTCTCTAGAGCCAATTTCTAAAATAAATAGATAAATAATAACAACATGTTAGTGCAGTTTTAACCAAAAAAAAACCCCGATAAAATCCCCAGTCCTCCAGGGAATGATTAAGAGCTCTTCATTTTACCGTAGTTTAGTAACAAAATTCCCCAATGTTCTGCAAATGCATCACCTTAACACTTTTTTCTTATTTCTCAAAGACACAAATATTAGAACATAGTTCTGAAAGTCATCATTTGCAGGAACTGGTTGTTTTCCTGAACAAAAGCCCAGCTTCCCAAAGACAATAAAGGTAGCTCAGTAGGGATGTTTCTTTCCCACTGCCATTCAACAATGGCCTGGTGAGAAATGGGGGAGACAGAGACAGAGGGATATAACAGGGCACTGCCGTAAGAGGTTGGTATTAAGAAAAAAATTAGAAAATGAATTAAAAATAATTGTTCTCCTTCAAAAGAATTCTGTCCTTATAAAGCTGGTAGGGTTTAAATTTAAAGTCTCTTCAGTTCACGTAAAATGTTACTTAACTTTAAATTGTTTAGAGGAAACTTTTCATGAATATTTTGCATATAAAGTGAGATAAGTATTTGATGACGAACAACTATAGAAGTATCCCCCATGAATGCATAACATACCTTCACTTTTTAAACAAAATGCATAACATATCTTTATTCTAAAAAATACGCACATTACATAACTGCTGTAATTTTTGCATCTGTGACATGTTGAGTCACAGATGCATGGGACATGTTCAGTATTTTTGGTTGGGAAATTGATCTGCAGAAAGCTCAAGTGATTTTCTTAGATTTGCACATTGAATTAGCAGAAATGGTCCAATGACTGATTTCCTGCTTTCAAATATAGGGTTCTTTCACTAGACAAATGCCTATACTTTCTGTGATTACAAATAAAAAAATGATATGCTACATTTTTTCTTTCTTTTTCAAGAGTATTTTTATCTTTTAAAAATATGTTTTTTATTTTTTTGTTTTTGAGACAGGGTCTCACTATGTTCCTGACTAGTGTGCAGTGGCATCATCATAGCTCACTGCAACCTCAAACTCCTGGGCCCAAGTAATCCTCCTGCCTCAGCCTCCCAAGTAGCTAAGATTATAGGAACACACCACTACACCCAGCTAATTCTTTTTTAATTTTTTTGTAGAGATAAGGTCTCATTATTGCCCACTGTGCTCTCAAACATATGCGTTCAAGTTATCCTCCCACCTAGCTTCTCAAAGTACTAGGATCACAACTGTGAGCCACCTTACCCAACTCAAAGAGCTTTTCATACATCATGCACTCATGTATTCACTCGGTAAAGAATATTTATTAAGAATCTACTAATTGCCAGTACATGTACCTGTCTCCAAGGCCTTAGACTATAGACATAAATACCTTATAACAACATAACGAAGTTCACTAATATAAGTCGCTATGAAATATTAAGATAACAAAGCAGCTAAGCTGGACTGCAGTTAGGAGGAGAATTAGGGAAAAAAATCTTAGAAAAAGTGACATCAGAACTAAGTCACAAAGGCCTTGTTAAAGTCAGTCAAAAGAAGAAAAAAAGTTGCAGAGACGGGTGTGTGTGTGTGCGCGCGCGTGCGCGCCAGGTTTAGGAACACGAAGATAAATAAGGATAAAACTTATCAAATCCCAGCATTTTAAAGGGACTCAGGAAACAGAATATTCACACTTGAACAATAAAAAAGATAAGACTCTGGGGTGTGAAGCAACATACACAAGCTCCATAGTTAGTTGATCCTGGATATACTTAGCTCTGTTTCCACTATTCCCCACTGTCAATTTAGATATGATAATTAAATGTTCCCTATTGCATTAAGAAGTGACTGGAAATTGGTCATGTTTTGTCTTTAAAAAATAAAATCCCACATAGAAATAATGTTTTTGAGAATATCAATATCTACTTGGTAGCACCGCCGTCTAGCCATTTGCATACCACTGCTTTTCCAAATGGTTTCCTATATATTTCAAAATAATCCAAAGATTAAAAAAGTGAACGTTACTGTCATCCTTGCACAAACTGGGAGGCGGGGGGCGGGGAATAAAAGGCTAAGAGAAGAGAAATGACTTGACAATTAAGCTTTCTGAATCTCCAGCACACGATCTTTCCACTATGCCCTTCAGGTGTCTCTGAGAAACGTGCAAAAGAGAATTTGAATATTTTTGTCTTATTATGTAATGGTCATTTATCATTAATTTGACATATACATAAAAGTCAAAAATTACTTCTGAGACTTTTACTTCCCTTTAAAATCAGAAGTATTCCTGGGAGTAGGGGAGGGAGTAATAAGGTAAAAAAGAGACTCAGATAGTACTAAGTATCCAGAAGCCACCAGTGTTCATGTCATGCAAAGGCATACATACCCTGTAATGTCACAGTTAAAATCTGCAAAAAGGTAAAACCTATTTGTAACTTTAGAAAACAATAGTTTTTTATCCAAACTCATTCCCAACCTGTATATACAATGGCTCCCTTTTAAGACTTACGGGGGGAAAAACATCCTTGCCTTATTTTGTTTCCATAAACTTGGGGGAAGCAATACTTTTGCCATGTTATTTTTCCATCACACAGTGAAATTCAAATTCTTTTTGCAATTGATGCTATTCCCAATTCTGCATTGTTAAATTTTAACTATCCTCCCTTTCAATTAGCTTGGTTTCTATTTGCTTACATTGTCCATGGTTATAGCCTTCCCTCAAGGATCTAAGATCACTGTTTTTCTTTCTCTTTATGCTCTGTGAGCATCAAGTATCATGGGGCATGCATGTAATTGTCATTCAGTGCGAAAAAGCCAGCTGGAGGTATCACAGTCATGTCAATATACCAGTCAGAAAGAAAACCTCCAAGCTGATTGTTTTCTATTTAGATATAATATGGATTGAAAATGACTGCTTCTACAAACTTGTGAGTGACATTACCATGATTTTCATACTTTTATACAATCAGCTAATAAAATACATGTGTAGATATGCACATACTTAAGTATATATGGGTGTGTGTATGTATAATTGAACCAAAGAAAATAAAATTCATTATATTCATAGAACATATGCAGAATCAGAAATTATTTAATTGCCATGAAAGATGGAGTCTCAGGGATCTGAGACACTGTGAAAGGTTAACTTAATCAGACTGTCTCACTATCTTCAAGATCTGCAGTGAAATCATTTACTGAAGATGGCTGTGCTCTCTCAGCAGAAAATTCTCCCACCCAAGAGAGCCTTCCTTCAGGTCTACCTTGACAGTATGTGCCGTATCCAGTGTCCCTCTTGAGTATCAATGTCTTTTTCAGCCTTCACTTAGGCTTTTCAGTGCAGCTTAAAAACAGTGAAAACTCTAAAAGTTTACCGTCACCAAATAACGCACGTATTCAGACTTGGTAGCCCCAAGTAAATGGAGCTGAAAATGTAACAAAATGATGAAAATTACATTTTGTAGATCTCTTCTACAGGGCAAGAACATTTGATAAGAAACAATAATTTTCCAATTGGAGGGACGTTGGCAGATGGAAATGTCAACCCCACAGGAGACTTTCTACACTAACACTAGATAGTTGACAAGGTGCCTTCTAAGAGTTATATGTGGTCAACTATGTGGCCTAATTGTGCTGAGAGAGGATGCAAATTGGGGACTAGAACTGGATTGTTCAGGATAACAGAAAAGCATTGAGAATTGTCACAACAATTGCCTTCTCCTGTCTTCCCCTACATAGCACAGTTCCTTGAATCTAGTCAATTGTTGAGCCAAAGCATCAAGTTAACTTCCTGCCAAACATATGTAGACCTCTTAGTCTAGAAACCCGGCTTAGTCCTTGGAAACTGGATGGCTTTGAATGAGCAACTAGGACTTATACTTCATTTAGCTCTCAACTGAGCATTTCATACAAATGAACAGTTTCCCCAAATTTCTAAGCCATAAACTCATGATACAAAGAAAGATTTTACCATTAAAAACTAAAAGTAAGGTTACAAATTCCAGATGAGGAGGAGGGATGATAAAGCGCCTCAAACATTGTCAGGTGAAGGCGGGGACTTCCATGGACTCCTCCACTGGACCACTGGACTCCATGGTTAAAGGTCACCATGGTTAGAGAGGGAGAAGACATGAGGAGCTGTTATTCAGGGATTACAGAGTGTCTGTTGGACTGATTAGAACAATTGGAAATAGTAATAATGACTGCACAATATCAAGAATATAGTTGAAGCCAATGAATTTGACACTTTAAATGGTTAAAGTGGCCAATTTCATGTTAGAGATAATACTACAATAAATTTTTAAAAAGGTAGAATGGGATCTAAGGAGCCTATTTAATATTTCTTAGCACTTCTTTCTGTCTGGTTTGTACCAATGGTAGGTTAGTGGTGCCTCTTTGATGTACTCAGAAATCTAGCAAGATTCTACTTCAGTTAGCACAAGAGAAAAACAATTTTAAAAAGCGGCTGAAGAACATATATATAGTGGCCTCCTCTTTTACATTCAGAAATATAATTGTTTATCCATAGAGCAACATAGAAATGAATACAATTAACTTACAAACATAAACACTACACATAAACAGAAAGAGCAAAGGGCACGCAATGTGTTTGCTGCAATAAAGCCTCTGTTAGTACAATTCTGCATGGGTTTTTCTGCTCTTCACCACATGTTATCTCTAATCCTTTCATGACTTTTTTCCCTCCTCTCCTTGTTTACTCTCTACCATAGAGTTAAAATGTTAAATATGACATCAACACTACTTTGTTGCTTAGAAGCAATGTTTCAATGAAGTCCTTTTTTGTCTTATTTGAAGCCTGCAGCTCATGAGAATGTCTCCTGCTCTCAACTGTCTTCTGTGAGCGTTTTCTTCTTCTGGGTTCTCCATGTATTCAAACTCTGATCTTTGCCTACTCAAACCTATTCCTTCTGAATCTTGTCCTTTCTGAGCAAACAGAGTTTCACTCAACATGACTTAAAAACATTATCATTTGGCTATAAAATCTAGCATAAGTCCCCCCCAAAAAAAGGTATATTATTCCAATACAACAGAACTATCTTTAGAAATCCATAAAGGATTTCTTCTCAGTCTATCTATGCCTAGAGAGGTAATCATGTATGTGAAGAGAATCATGTATGTGAGTTTGATTCAAGCTCCAGGAATTCAAAGGCAGAAAAATGATTTGAAATAGGGTAAGTCAGATAAGGAGCGAGCAAGCGATATGTTAAGAAACAACCAAAACAATAAGCGGATGCCCTCCTTGCAATAATGGGGGAAAGGGAAACCTAGATTCCATTGAGGCAAGTGCTGAGGTTACATGGGAATGAGCCCAGGATGAAGGAGGATTTTCTCTTGTGAAAACCAGGAGATAGGCAGAACAGGAGAATAAGCCAGTGGCTGCGTAGAAATGTGGTGATGGAATGAGATATACATGTTCCGCATCTGGTAGGAAAAGCAGTGGTTATCTTACTTACCAGCAGGACTCTACAAAACTCAGTAGCATTTCATTAAAGATGTGGGAGTCATAAAAGAAAGGCTATCTTGCTCCTGATTGGCAAACGACACTTGCCACCTCTTCCCCCAGGCTCAGAAGAAGAAAGAGTGTTTCTGAAAGGGACAGATTTTGTTTTCACTCCTGTTGGCTGCCGGCATGGGACCCAGCAAAAGCAACAACAGCAGCCGAGTCACGCAAGTGCAAACTTGCTGCTTTTTAAGCAACAAGCTGGCAGGGAAGAGATCCGCTCTTTATCATGTATTTATTTATTTATAATTTGTATAGCATCCATATCCAAATGGATCTGAGGCAGTCTGCAATAAAAACACATGTACACATGTCACAGGATACTTAAAATAAAGGTCACAGAGAGCCTAGAAAAAGGAGGCTATATCCTGCTGCCCAGTGCTCCTCTGTAGGAAAACCAGCCAGGAAGAGGCGACAGCAGGAGGACAGACAGCAGGGCGGGTGCTTTTCCTAGGGGGTGCGCTCCCACCACAGTTTCTGTCCATAGCAGCCAGGAGGGGAAAACCTTCCATCTAGACACAGGCCCAAAGCAAAGGCCCCGAGTCTTCAGGGAGGGCAGAGTGAGGTCTGGTGTGGAGCAGGCAAATGCTGCCCCAGCACTTAATTCTATGGCCCCAGACTAAGGGAGAAGACCACAGAGATATGAACAGCCACCCCAAAGTCAGCAAAGGGAGCTATCTGCCCCTGTCCCCAGAAATCACATCAGACTCCTGCATGCTAAACTCTAGACCCCAAGGGCCTTGGACTCACTGCTGTCTTTACAGAGAGCCTCTTCTTCATGCACATGAAAACCTCAAAGAGGCTGGTTTCCAGGTCTGCACAAAAGACCATTGACTGCCATCCAAGAAGTTCTCACTCTCCAAGAATCCTAATGCAGCGGCCTCCACAGTGACCACACACAGGGCAGGCATAATGACCAAGTGGGAAGCACAGGGGCCTGCCATGCAGTCCTGAGGGGTGTCCGTGACCTCACTTTGTGCTCCCACACAATGCAGCACTCTTTCGATAGAGGGTGAGACGCTGCTTCCAGAAACTGCAGTGAGAGCCCCTCTCTTCTCACCGGCACATCCCTGCCAATTTCACCTGTCGCTGACCACCACTGCAGCATTTGTTCCTGAGCCCTGCAGAGCTTCAAGTGGAGAGTAACTGCTGACAGCTTAGCACTTTCTGTGGCGTAGATGTTCTGACCCTGGTTATCCTGCAGTCTGGATTTTTTTTTTTTTAATACTGGGTGATGTGGCTGGTTTGAAGCTCTTGCCAAAAGGATCCTGAATCTTCTGCTAGTCAAATCCTGAGGCAGATATGTTTATTGGCGATAAAAAGAAAGAAGCAAAAATAACTAACAAGGGAAATGCATAGAGTACTGACCTCAGGGGAGATAAGAGTATCAAAACATGAATTAGAAGCTTCCTCCTTGGGCAAGTTCTTACTCATCTAGTTCTATTCCTGTTTGGTTGAAGGAAACAGTTCTCTCTTTTGAACTTGGCAGAGATGAGGCTACCTGCAGGGTTAGAAACATTATAGGGCAATGATATCTCTAGGAAATGCAAAGATCAAGGTGTCATTGGCATAGTACAGGGGTCAGTTTGGGCTTACTTCTTTTCCTAACTGGGGCTTCTCCTGTGATGGAATATAAGAGTCAAATAAGAACTGAAAGGGAGGGGTCAATTCAGACCAGCCCCACCAGCTGTGGACCATGGCCAATTCAAGCCACTCTGCCTGTCAGCGATCATGGCCAGAGAGTTAGTAAAATGGGACTTCACACAGTCTCCATCAAGAGAGCTCGTTTTTAGACTGTATCTGTCCGAGATTTTTCTTATTCCTCTGGCATGGTGAGCTGTATACGAATCCCTAGTTCTCACAAGGAGCTGAGTGGAGAGAAGTTACAGCCTCAGGTGTCAGTGGAAATCACCCGCTGAGTTTTGTTTTGTTTCCGGTAAGGATGTGCTTCCCATCCCTCATTATTCTAGATAATCAGGTGTTGACTCTCATATTTTCTGCTACACTAATGGCTTCCTCTCATACTCCTGGCCACCCTCACCACTGTTGACTTCCAATTCCTCCCCATTGACATCTTTCTCCAGAACTCCAGTCTTTTCCCCACTAATCCCCAGAGAGAGGCTTGTCTCCCTCCATTCTCTATCATGATCTATAGTAATAGGTTCAACAGGGTGAAAACTTGCTTCCAGCCTCCCTGATGCTTTGACTCACCCTCATAAAAAGTTATTGGTGTCAGCACTGGACTAGCAATTGCCTCTCCCCCACGCCCCTTGGCTTCTATAATTTCACTTCCCCTCCTGCACCATACAATAAACTCTAATGAGCTCTCACATTCCTGCACCAGGCATCCTCCACCACCAGGGCAAACAAGGAGAGAAAAGTAACTTTCTGCAGAAAGCTCACCCAGCCATGACGCTCTAAGCAATTGTAACCAACATACAGAAGCACCTTGTACTTCACAGAAATGGTGATCCATTAAAAATACAGAAAGGAAAGAACATGATCTATGTTCAGATACAGGGTCAACCCCACCCCAATACACACAAACACAGAAAGATGAGGCTAGGGGGAAGGAAAGAAACTGAGCTAAAACAACCTTTCAATATTTTGTCCTAGGATTCGTTATGCATTTCAATATGTCCTATATACATAAATATGACATGTTCGCACTAGAGTTAATTTCAGTAGGAACTAACCTGACATTCTTTTTATTTGGGGGGGTTATTTATTTGAAATTACTATGCAAGTAAAAATTTTTAGGTTACATTATTTTCACTTCTAAGGTAAAGTTCAAGATGAAGTGACCTCTTCACCCAGGACACCCTCACATTGTGTACTAGAGTAGGTGAGATCCCGCCAATTGTCTTTCTCCCATCTGACATTCTTTAGCTCCCTACTATGTGCAAAGCACAGTTGATTCTCTTATGTTACCCACGAGTGAAAATATGGGCTTAGAATGATTTCTTTCCCTCCACCTATGTTTTCTGAATATTTCTAACAAATGTGTATATACCATAAAGACACACAGACACACATTTACACACACATTTGTCCTCTCTTATCTCCTTGTCTAGTGTCCTAGTTGACACTCAGTTGATTTCAGTCTAGAATACTCCATGAGAGGGATAGAGGACAACCATCACTGAGACTCCATGTTTCCTACATGAAGCAGGAAGACGTTGGGATTGGGAGGCTGCTTGCCCTGGAGGCCCTGCTTGTTCTCTGTGGTCCTCTGTGGACTAAAAGGCCCCCTTGAGTGCTCACCACCCACTGCCCACCTTTTCTGGAGACCACTGCAAGAAAAGGGAGAGGGCCTGCAAAGCAGAGGGAGCAGTTCTAGCAGCGCTGGTGTCAGGGAGCGCAGGCTCACACCTGGGCAGGGCCAAATTCCAAGAGGAGCATTATCAGATGTGGTCCCAGGGAATCGTAAAGAGAGCCAGGAAAGTTAAATTCTAAGTTGATAAAGAATAATAACTGCAAAGCCCCTTCACAAAATATCACTTTGTAAACTCACATCTTGCTACTTTCCTCCCTGTGTATCCCCTGAGGTGAAAGCCAGGGGGGGAAAAATCCCTTAGAACAGTCACGGAGGGTTTTCGTGTTTTCCGAGGGGCAGCTGGGAGAGAGGAAATCCAGGTAGGCGCCTCCCTGAACAGGAGGAAGGGGAGGAGAGGTCCATCAGCACACCCACCTCACGGACCACTAGAAATTGCCCAAGGGCACATAGCAACTAATTGGGAAAGCCAGAGTATAAACATGTGTTCCCTGATTCCAATTTCAATGCTGGCTGCATTAAACTCCACCCTTCTGAGTTGGCCTTTTGGCCTGCAATACATGCCTTTATTATTCCTTTCTTCACCCGGCAGCTAGATCCGTCATAGAAAATCATTTTCCTCATGATACTGGCCATTTAAAATTGCAGTGGCTCCAAAGCCAGTTACGTACCGCTGAGATTTCCAGGTATTTCCCTGTCCCTGCACCTCTGATGGAGATCAATCATGCATGTGGCACTGGACATCTTGTGCTTCCACAGTCATCTTTGTGGCTGTGAGGCATTGGCAATCCCTTACTTACCATTCAATTATTGCAGTGGAATTCAAGAGAATGAAAGGGACAATGCTTACCCAAGTAATCAATGACTTGCATAGATGGGAAGTCAAATCCCTTATAAATATCCTCCCCATCTATTGATGCCTCTGCCTCTAGTATTTATGGAAATGTCCAGAGCATCTGAGTTGTTCCTGGTGCCTCATTCTTTCTGGCACTACTAACCACATCATCTCTCTTCTGGATGCCCTACATAGTGAGCAGACATGCGGCAAAGCACTTTCTTCACTTCATTCTGGCCAAAGGCAACATTCCTTGAGCCCCAGCTGGAGGGACACTTGTCTACAGCCATCCGTCTTCTCAGGACCCAGGTGTGAAATGGGGCTCAGGACATAGGCTTCTGGGAGATGAGGGAGTCTTTAACCCTCGCTCTGTTGTTCCAGTCTGTTCTTCCTTGGATCGATGCTCTCCACCCCAGGCAAATGGATGATATACATATGACACCAGATACTCTTCATTCTCTCCTACCAATTAGCCAAGGTGGCACAGATGTGGCTACATCCCAGCAGTGGACAAGAGAAAGCTTCGTGGAACACTGAGATGAAATCCCTACTACAGCTGATTATAAAGGTGGCAATTTAATTTACATAAAACAAATATAAGTGAAACAGAGCCCCTAGCAGTTATTTTTCCTAGAATCAAATTACTCTGACACAACTTACAACCAATTATGATGGATCAGCATGTTGCAAGATTCCAAGCAAAAGTGGCTGGCCCAAAGGAGGAATGCAAACCACCCCTTAGTGTGACCAGCCTCCTTTTTCCATGACTTTTTGTTCAATAGTTGCACTCCCATCCCATGGATGGAGCACTGTCACAGCAAGACAAGTGCTCTCGTCACCTCTGTGCCAGTGATACTACTATTCCCAAAGCCTGGAAACAACTCAACTCCAATCTCATTTTGTGACTGTCCACGTGTTAAACACCCTTTAAGTCCAATGTCTCCCTTGGTAATGTCAGTTCACAGTCTTCATCTCACCAACAGTAAATCCAAGAGCCTCCAGTGCTCCCTGGGCACACAGAGACTGCACTGAACGGCAGGCAACGTGTGTCATTTGGACGGTTAAAATGCTAGAAATGAAGAAATTAGATTGTTTTGCTGGGCCTTTTATGTCACTTGAAGCCCAGAGTTGCATTTCATAATTTTGTATGTTCTTTATGAAATTCCACTCCCACAATGAGCAGGACAAAATAAAATCTCTCACAATCTTTTTGTGAAAAAAATACTATATTAAGAGCATTTGAACATTTTATGCATTCATGTGTCTATCTGTGGATGCCTTCACAGGCTCAATACAATTTTTTTCAACAGAATAAATGTAGTTTATACAGGAAACATCACTTACACTTACAAACTAAGGGTTGATGAGATAATCCCAGAGTGTATAAAGAAGCATCTATCTATCTATCTATCTATCTATCTATCTATCTATCTATCTATCTGTCTATGAGTATCTGTCTATCTCTATATCAGGAGAGAAATCTAGTAGATTCATGGCTGGAAACACTACTCACTCATGCTCTGCAATAAGAAGCAGAAATTGAATGTTCTTTAAGGTAACCAGGTTCTCTGAAAGGAAACCAGATTCTGTGTAATTCCCATTTTCATAGAAATTTATAATGCCATATGAATCCTAGTGGTGCAATAGCCACCACCTCTTCCTTATACTTCACACTGGTATTGCTTTTGAGTTTTTCTTTTGGGAGAGGTAAATTTGAGGGTAGTAGCCACTATTTACAGTAAAAGGCTGTTATAGTGTTTTTCAAGGGAACAAAATAAGAAAACTTTATAAGCGGGGGAAGTGGTGGAAGCAAGAATCAGTGTACCTTGGGGAGCTTCTCAAGGGCTTTTGGAATTGAATAACATCCTTAGGGGGTAAAACACTAGATGTGAGATGACAGTAATGATATACTCTTATACCTTTTTGACTAAAAGAATAAAGATAGTCAAATGGACTCTGATTTCCTTCCGGGGAATACCTGGTCATCCATACGTATTTACTGAACTCTGATATCATTCTTGTTCCGGTCTTGCTGTTCTGAATCCCACACTCTGCGCTGAGTCCCAGATCCACGTGAAAACCATTTTCCAGGACCCATCCCCAGGGTTCCCCTGTCTCTGAGTACTACCTTGCTCCTAATCACCCATGTTCACAGGGGTGGACTCAGTCAGAGTCGCCTGGTCCGTCATGCCGCTTTCTTCAATTATCCGACAAGATTTATGGACAGCTTCCCATGAACAAAGCAGAACAGAGATCTAGAGATGAGCAAACTGGGATGATCCTATACTACAAAAAAGAAGTCACTAAGTAGAACCCAAAAGAGAGCCAGATTGGATTAAAGAAAGAGAGAAAGGAGAGAGAAGGAGAGGTAAGGGGAGAGGAGGGAAAAATTGGCTATTAATCAGAAAAAAATTACTTAACCTGAGGTCCACCTTAGCAGGGTGACCAATAGATTGCTAGAGAAGGAAGAGAGGTTACACTGGCAGGAAGACCCCTGAGTGGCCGGTGGCCCTGCCTGATGGTCTGACAGTCCAGTTCCAGCAGCAGTTCCCAAACTATGGTTTGCGGTACATGAGTGGGTTTTACGAAGGTGTTAGTAAGAAGAAGGAAGGGGAGGGAAACTGTAAATCAGGTAAAAATAAAAGCATCTGGACTAACCAGATTCTCAAGGCAGGATGGTCATGATTTGTTAATACATTAATTTTCATTGTAAACCTTTTAAGATAGTGGTGTAGAAAATAATACTTTGCAAATTTATATTATAGAAAAGTTGTTTCATTAGTTTTTTGTCTTGGGTAATGAATCACTTCACAAAAGTAGTGTTCAAAGAGCCACATTGTGAAGGATGCTGCTGTGTCATATTAAATAACTAATACCAGGACTGACCAAGTGGAAAAGTCGTTCCTCTTGGACCTTTTTCTATGATCCAAAGGAATCACCTCTTGGATCAGCTGAGTCCAAGCTCTTCTTTGCCTCCCTATGTGATCTTTGCTTTCTGTGTAAAACAGCAAGGCCTTGTTTCGGCCGACCGACAAGGGAGCGGTAGGGATGCGATTTTGACGTACATAACATTTGGGGACCTTCACAGGGCACTGCTTGCTAGTTAACCCCTTGAGGTCAGGCAGGAGCTGCTGCCTCTAAGCATTCATAAGGCTGGGCAAGTATCTGTTCCCAACACCATCCAAATAATAACAAAATCCACTGCAGATTAGTTCTTTAAATTCAAGGTGCCATCAGACTGAAATGCTGCACAATTCCTGTGCTGCCTCTAAATTAAGTGACTGGAGGCAATTTTCATTCTATTTTAAATTTTGTCTTTTCTACCAATAGCACAGGACCTCCCTCTCTGCTCCATTACCATGGATGGTGTCAGTTTTTGACTTTGATTTCCAAGTCTGCTTTTTAAGGCATCCTGTTCATGCAAGTGGACTCCAGGCCCTCAGAACTAGGTCAGGCATTTGCTGGAGGTCATTACAAGGCTACAAAATAGAGCATGCTTAATTCTGTTATTTCTGAAGATTTTCTTCTTCTCTCTCATGTGCATAGAAGACAATCAGTACTTAATTAAATTTTGGAACTGTTCCTGAAAATTTCAGACTGTCAAAGATGCATGTGACCTCCTTTCACCCAAGCCACCCAAGAGAGGTTTAAACAAAAGCACGTAAAAAGGAGCAAAGTGCGCTTGTCAGCCAAAGACTTGAGAAAGTATATCAACTGTTGCGTTTCTATTTTAAACACCAATACTTCAGACGTCGCAGCAAGAAAACCCTTAGTACACAGAAGACAGAGAAGGAAGTGACCTAGTCACGAGTTCCAAGTTTGCATTGTAGATAGATGTTGAGTGACTTAACTGAGATGCATGATAATGCAGTGATCGCCCCATAAACACTCAGGTTAGTAGCCAGTTAGCAGGAGTGTTAACTAGCATTAGGTCATGAGCAGACTCTATGGCATCCAGAGGCACCCTTCAAGTATAAGACACTCAGTTGCCCAACTGCTGGGAGTGTGGTGAATGACAGTTGAGAATTCCTTCTCTGAGTCTTTAGAGAAAGACAATCACCTCCTCAAGATCAGGCCCCTTTCCAGGCTGTCAAAGAGGCATACGAGCTCCTTCCCAACACAGGCTACAAAAAGTCTGCTCTTTGCTCCACATGGGAGGCAATTCTGCAGGCCATTGCAGCGAAAGTCCCAGGCCTTAGTTCTGACTGCATCGCTGTCCTGCTGCTGTTTCGGCCAAACCCAGCCCACTGCAGCCCTCACAGGTCCTGTTTCTGAGAGCATTCTCCAGTCGGCTTCCAAAGGTTCCTACTAATCTCCATCTCAGAGCCTGCTTCCCAGATACCCTAACCTGCAACAGAATCCATTGCCCCAGGGTTCCTTTCCTCATCCCAGTCCAGAGTTCCAGGAATCCTATAACACACAATTGGATGTGCATTCAAATTCTTTTTTGTTACTTTCTTACTTATGGAATTTTAGAAGGAAGGCAGAATATCCTGCGGGCAATTAGAAGATGTCAAGAAGTAATTCCTTAGCCAAAGCTGTGAGTGCAATGAAATTCCTTCTCTGCCTTTTGTGATATTCTTCTCACATACAAAAAGTATAAAATTAATAAAAGGAATAGAAGATAATATCTCATGATGGAAAGTTTCTTTTCAGTGAGTAGGAAGGCGTTTATCAAAGCTAGATGCATCAACAATCAACCCTGATTGTAACCACCTTATTAATGAAGGGGAGGGATAATTTTTAATCTGCACAGAATCTCTTTATCAATCGATCTCATGTGATTTAGCGTGGGTTTTATTCAACAAGACTTATGAGCTGTTTCCGTGCCTGCAGAGACCCAATATTTTTATTGTGTGGTATGCTCCTGACTCTGCCCACTCTATCTCTGCTTTAAAACATGTTCTTGGCAGACACTGACCAATGGTGCTTCATTTTATGCTGACATTGTTACCCTGTCTCCACAGACTCACACAGGTTGTGAAAGGATGTGAATTTGTCACATTAAGCAATGGAAGAATTAGCACCACATGTGAAACATTATGAAAAGCTTCTGTCTGTATCCGCAAAGCAAGGCAACTGGAAGAAATGGAAGGGAAAAGGGTCAAAAGCTAAGAATTCCAGGGACCGGGACTGTGGCACTGGTTTGCATAGGATCATTGTTTAAACCAGCCCAGGGATGAGTTTATCCATTTTAGAGCAGAGATACACTTTACCTGAGAACAACCAACTACTCTCCTGGTGGAAAGAGTCCCTGGAGAAACTCTAACATACATCCCAAGGATGCTGCTGGACACCGAATCAGATCATGGCCGTTACATGTTTGGAAGAAATGGTTCTCCCAGGCTCTGAAAAACTGATGGATTGCCTTCCTCCACAGAGAAAATACGTATTTCTGCATGCTATAGCTGAATTAAGGAGGTAATTTATAAATGAAGCCCCTCTTCCTTTGATGTTTTGCTAATTTTTTTTGAGAGATGGGTCTTTCTATGTGGTGCAGGCTGGAGTGTTGTGGCTGTCCGCAGCCACCTTCAGAATGCACTACAGTTATAACTCCTGACTCGAGTGATCCTCTTACCTCCACCTTTCAAATAGCTGGTACTATACACGTGTGCCACTGTGCCTGGCTTTAAAATTGTTTCTATGTGCACAATTTTGGATAAATTTGGGTGTTTAAAAAAAACAAACACATAGATTTAGTTATGAGTGTCAAGCAAAAGTTAAGTGCCCAGAGTAATAATCTTGCCTGCACACACCAATCCCATTTCCCTCTCCAAAGGTAACCAGAATTAGCAGTTTATTGCATATCCATCAAGGATTTTCTCTGTGTTCATACATTATACATGGGTTTAATTTTTGTTTTGTTTTTAACATAAATAAGAATCATACTATATGGGTTATTCTGCATTTTCTTTTAACA
This sequence comes from Arctocebus calabarensis, assembly GCA_963573935.1. NCBI lineage: Eukaryota > Metazoa > Chordata > Mammalia > Primates > Lorisidae > Arctocebus > Arctocebus calabarensis. The sequence goes on along the minus strand of CAUYON010010031.1, from coordinate 9,981 downwards.
AAACAATGCTTTAGTGATCTTTACAAGTCTTGGTATCTCCCACTGGTAGATGTTTTGTGTGGTTTTACTTTTTATTTATAACTAGCAGTACTGAAATGAACATTCTTTCTCTTTGTTTCTTTGTACATGCTAGTAAGCACTTTTTTTCCTAAGGCATAAATTTAAAAGTGGAATTGCTGGAGTAAAAGGTTCACACATATTACATTGATATTACGTTTTAATAGCCATCACCCAATGATCATGCCAAAAGTTGATGTCAATTTAATAGGGGCTAATTTTATTAAATCTCCCCCAGAATACTTAGATTATTACATTAGTTTGCCCTTTTCATCTGCTAATACAGTAAATTTCTGTATTTCCAAATATTGTGTAACCTTGAATTTTCAGAATAACCTTAGTGAGTGATGGAATATCATTCTTTTGAAGTATTTCTGAGCATGAATGATTTTATTTTGCTTCATCATTTAGGGTGTTTACCTCTATGGTAGAAAGCAATATGGCTTCAAGATTTATTCTGATTATGATTATAATTTGGTAAAATTATTTAGGAAGCTTTGCATCATGTCTAATGCTCTGAAATAGTTTATAAAACCTATAAAATTGTTCCTTGAAATTTTGGTAGCATACACTTTAAAAACTCTCTGAATCAATGTTTTTTAAAGAACCAGAACGTTGACACATTTTCCACTTATTTTTGTTATTATTCATCTGTTACAATTTTCTAATTTTTATTTGGTAAATTATATTTGGTCGATTCTAGAAAAATTATCTATTTCATTTAAATTTCCAAATTTGTCAAAACAATATTACACATGTATTTTCTGCAATGTTTTAAAATATTATTTTTTTGTTTGATTGTGGTAAGAACACAATATGAGATTACTCTCTTAATAGATGTTTAAATGTGCAATAAGCACATTATTTCTAAGTATAGACCCAAGGCTGTACTGCAGCTCTCTAAAACTTACTCATCTTGTTTGGCTGAAATTTATGTCTTTTGATTAGTAAATCTCCATTTTCTCCTTCCCCCTCCCCCCCAGCCTTTGGAAACCACCATTCATTCTACTCCTTGATTCTATAAAATTGATGTTTCAGGTTCCTCGTGTAAGCAGAATCCTGCATGACTGGTCTTTCTGTGACTGACTTATTTCAGTTAACCTGATGTTCTCAGGGTTTAGTTGTGTTTCCTTATCACATCTGTCAATTAATTATATATGAGGTATATGAGAAAATGTAATTATTTGGTTTTTAATTTCTAAATGAAGAGAATTTTTTAGCCATTCCTGAACTGGTTACGTTCTAATTTTATTTTTGAGTGTTCAGAGGTTTTAGAGTAGTCATTTCTATGATTTAAAATGTATTGAAATTTTCCTGTAGATCACAATGTTATTAAATTTTAAAGATGTTTTATTGGTATCTAAAAAGAATATACATGTTTACTGAATATCATTATACACATCTAGTACATTCATACCTAATAGGAGTATAATTATATGTCTATATGAAGATTTATAATCAAGCTTCTTAATTATGTCATTTAAATCTCTATAGCTTTACTTAATTTTTATTCATTCAATTTGTTTGATTTTTGAAAGAGGGTATGTTAAAGTTTTCCTCTCTGATTAGATGAAAGAATTCCAACAGTGTAAGTGTAGAAATTCTAAAATCTTCTGAGAAGGCAAGCAGGAGACAAGAAGAAATCTATGTACAAAGAGTTGAGAAGCAAATTGTTATCAGACTTCTCATGACCACACTGAAAATAGAGGACGATGAGACAATATCCTCAAGGTTTCCAAGGGTGTCAAGTCAAAGCCACATTCAGATGAGATGGCGAAATAGACTTCAGGTAGCCTGGGATCTGGTTTCAAGGACTGACTCGGGTCTGCAGTCAATGAAGCAGAATAGTACATAGAGGAAAGAGGACAATCAGAGGTGTGAGAAATGATGTTTCTTACATTCTCATTGCATTTCTAAAAGTTTTTGCTTAATATAAACTTAAAGATATATTTTTAGATGTACAAAGCTCCACTTATCACTTTGGTGAATTATATATCTTTAACGTACATTCAATAGTCTTCTTTGTTGCATCTAATTCATTTGTTTTAAATTTTTGTCTTATATTGAGGTTGAGATATTTTCTTTTATAATTGGTATGTGCCTACTATGTATTTTTTATCCTTTTATACTTAGTCATTTTGCATTATTTGGTTTTAGATATGTTTATTTTAAACAACATCTAGCTGGATTATTATCATTGCCATCATCATTATCATTGTTATGATTATCAACATCCAACTTGGGAACATAGAAGTATTTCAAAGGGCAAATTCACCCATTTGTGGGGGATGCAGTTACTGACATTTTGAGATAAAGTCTTTCTAATATACTTAGATTTTAATAAACTATGTAGTCTTCTCATTTCTATTTTGTTTTTTGTTTTACTTTGCTTTTTGTTTAAATGATAGATAACATCTTCTTGGTCTGTTTTTAAAATTTACAAATTTACACTAAAGATTTCAGGTATAAATACTCATTTCTAATGGTTGTGATGATGAAACATTTAACTACATTTTTAAACTTGTATTTATCTACACGTATCTAGAGTTAATAATCACCGTTAATATCCTCCAACCCGCCAGGAAAAAATCTTATCAGGATTTTACTTTCTTCATATTATTTTTGGAAACCATTCCCCTCCTGCTCTCCAGTTCATGACCTCGTGGTCCAAGGTGTTGTGTGATCTTAACATTTGTCAGTAAACGAGTCAACAAGCACTTAGATGTGAATGTATATTGTGCTTGTTTCCTGTCCAGATATTATTTCTCATATCCCTAATGTCTTCTTCCTCTACATTTTGTTCTGTTTTCTTGACTACATACTTGGGTCATCTTCTGAATTAGGTCTATAGATTACCTGAAAAACCTATATTTTGCCATCCCACTTGAATGTGGCTTTGACTTGAGACCATTTACCAGGGGTGTCCACCCACCAACCCTCATGCCATATGCTGATTTTGTGAAGACTTTTTTGCTTAAATGTAGTGTTGGATGTCATGAAAAGGATGCATGGACTCTTTCTGCTAGTCAGCTTTCTTTTTAGTGTTTATGTATTTAATGGATGCCCCAAGACAATTCTTATTCTTTCAGTGTTCACAGAGGAAAGAAAAGGTTGGACCCTCCCCCCCCCCACGAAGCTATCATCCCATTGTTCTCTATCTTCAGAGAAGTCTGATGACAATCTGCTTCTCATCTCTTTATACATAGATTTGTTCTAGTTTCCTGCTTGCCTTCCTAGAAGAGCTTCAAATTTCTACATCTATACTTTTGGAATGTTAAAAATGTATTCCTAGGCTTTGTCTAGATGTGAGTCTTAAGTCATTAATTCTGCTTGGCACTTGATGTAGCCCTTTAAAGTGAAAACATTCTTTCTTCAACTCAGAAAAATTTGGATTTTTAAAAAATTTTCCCCTAATTTCTCTTTCCTATAACTGCTATGATTATATGTTGAACATCTTGTATTTATTCCCCATTACTTTCACTTCCTTTCATTTTTCACTCTTCATCTTTTTATTTCTTGTCCTATAAGACATATGCAGATTTATCTTCCTTTAATTCAATTGTTTATGCTCCTTTTCGCCTCTCTGTTTTGTCCTTTGTAATTTAAGAAGTTATGTTCTTAATTTCCAGGAACCCTTTCATATTATCTGATTGTTTATTTTTCATAACAGCCTATTTTTATATGGTGGATTCAAGGTCCTCTCAAGTCATTCTGAAGGTATTAGTGAGTATATTTAACACTGTCTTTTCTTTCATGAAATATCTGCTATCAATTGTTCTTTTTTTTCCCCCCTGGAGTTATTCACTTAATTTTGTTAAAATACGTCAAGGGATTATTGATTTGGGGGGATTTATTTGATTCATAGAAACAGGTCATTTCTCTAATGTGGAAGAGCTGGCTGTGCGTTCTAAGAATGTGAGCACATTTGTGGAGGAAATACACCTCGCATTTTGATACAAGGACATAACAGACTGACAACATTCACACAAGTCTGCCAACTCAGTGCTTTTCAAAAAGAGGTCTACGGAGCCCCCACTTGAAAATCAGCCTTAGTGATGGTAACAATGCACATTTCTGAATTCTACTCCAGACTTTCTTCATCAGAATCTCTAAGCATAGGGTCTTTCCATCTGTATTATTTACCAATATAGTAGCTTTTCCTGATCTACAATAAAGTCTGAAATGTACAGAATTAACAGCTAAAGAATGGATAGTCATGGGAGTTTATATGATCCTAAATAAACACACAGACACCAAGCCAAGAGAAATACTCGGTAATCATTGGTATAATCCAGAATATTAATACACTCACACATATGTACACATACATCTATATACACACTCAGATGACGATTCAAACATAATTTTGAAAATTACTGCAGAGAACAAATGCATGGGTAACAAATCTAATCCTTACAACTACCATGAGGTATTTTTAACCTTTGTTTTATGAATGGAAAAGCTGAGCTGCAAAGAATTATACTTGCTTAGGGTCACATGGTCAGTAAGTATAGATGTGGGTATCACTTCTAGTGTGGTAGGCTGAATAATGCCACCCCCAAAGATATCCATCCACATCCTAATCCCTGGAAACTTTGAATTTTTATCTTATATGGCAAAATGGACTTTGCAGCTATGCTTAAGGATCTTGAGATGTAGCTAATATCCTAAAGGATCCTAACTTATAATCACAAGTGTTCTTAGAAGAGAGAGGCAGAAAAAAATTTACTATTAAGGAGAAGACAGCAATGTGGTGACTGAAGCAAGATGCTACACTCTGGGTTTGAAGATAAAAGAACAGACCACAAGCCAAGGACTGGAAGAAATGCATCTTTAGACACCTGTGGGAGGCAGATAGGCTGATCTCTCTGTGGGGCACCTTGCCTCATTCCAGGGCAAAGTGGGCAGACTGACCATCCCTGGGGACCATCAAGACCACAGAAGGAAATGAAAGGAGCCCAGAGGTACCCAGATAGGGTAAAGTCTTAAGATCATCCTTGGTGGAGAATCAGTAAGAAGGTGGTGCTGAACCCTTTAAACTTTTAATGGGCAGTTAGACTAGGGAGGCTGGCTTGCTTGCCCTGCAGAGATGAAACTTCTTTTCCCCTCCACTTTCTAAATGTGTTATTGGTGGTTGTTGACAACTCACTACCCTATGCTCCCAATTACCCAGCCAAGTTTTCTTTTTACCCAATCTTCCTGGGGGCTTGAGATTCTTATAATCCTATTTTGAATTTTGACACCTTTGCATCTTTAGGTGAATGGTTTATCTTAGAGATCAATAAAAGGCTTCTGAAAAGTCAGAGAGCTGCTGCATTGTTTCAATCTGCCACATGGTGTATGAGCCAATGTACATCTCTCCAGGCTACTCAGACTTTATACATTAAGTTGGTATAAAGTTTTGTTATTTCCCCAGAGTCTTCTCTCCTGTTGACCCCCAACCCAGATCAGGGTCCACAGCAAACCCCAACAGACACTAGAAAAGGCAAGGAAATAGAGTATTCCCTAGAGCCTACAGAATCAGCATGGCCCTGCCTATATCTTAATTTTGGACCAGTGAAACAGATTTTGGATATCTAAACCTCCAGAAATGTAAGAAAATAAATGTATTGTTTTAAACCATGAAGTTAGTGGTAATTTGTGATAGCAAAAAAATAAAATAAAATAAAAACACTAAGATTGTTCAAATCTTCACAAATATTCCGGTTCTCTTCTAAAGCCTACAGCAAGAATATGCTCCTCTACCTCGCTTTGAGGTTAGTAGTGACCAAGTGACTTGCTCTGGCTAATAAAACGTGAGCAGAAGTGAAGTGTTAATTCTGAGTTAACGTTTTGAGAGTTAGTGCACAATTCACATACTCCCTTCTTCTCACTGTGATGATCACTGAAGCATGCGTCAAGAGGGTGCTTCCATCAGCATTGGCTCCTAAGTGACAGTGATGAACAAACACTCCTGGAAATGTATAGTGAACATACAGCAGAAGGAAAAGTCAACCTTCGTTGTGTTAAACCACAGAGATTTGGGAATCATTTTTTTTACTGAAGCATAACCTAACCTATCCTGACAAATACGGATTACAAAATCTACCCTCAATCCGCAGAACCAAAACATCACCTCCACATGTGTCATACCACTGTCGCCAGTCTCCCAACATGTTCTGAACATTTTAATGTCACCTTGATGTGAATCCCATAGAATTCTAAACAGACTATGGTACATACTATAAAATTTATAACTAAACAGTTGAGGGTGGGTATTCTCAGGAAAATTAAAACTGAATCCCATCTTCCTTTTTATTTTATTTTATTTTATTTTATTTTTTTGAGAAAGAGTCTCAGTTTCTTGCCCCTAGTAAAGTGATGTGGCATCATAGCTCACAGCAACCTCAAACTCTTGGGCTCAAACAATCCTCTTGTCTCAGCCTCCCAAGTAGCTGGGACTACAGGTACCCACCACAACGCCCTGCTGTTTTCTAAAGACAGGGTCTTCCTCTTGCTCAGGCTGGTCTCAAACTCATGAACTTAGGCAATCCACCTGCATCGGCCTCCCTCAGTCCCCATCTTCCTTCTTACACTTTCATGTCCATTCTCTTGCTCTGAGGTGGTTTTGTTTGTCATCATTGTGGGAAGAATTCTCTGTCCCTGTGCAATTGTTCTTATGCTGACATCAAAGGATAAGGAAGTCAAAAGCATCTAGACCTTAGTATCAAGGTCACATTCACTATCCAACCACAGACTGGTTTGTATGGGCTACCACTTTATCTTCACCTAGACAGCTCCTGAAACTGAGAGAATTAACATTATTACCTACTAACTTCCCAGATTATATCTGCTTTTCTCTTGGAATGTCTCAAGGACGAGGGTATCCTGGCACCCTCATCTATTACCCCAACCCTTGCTACCAGCCCAAGGTGTAGTAGGACATCTACAGTGATTTGATTTTTTTAGAAAGATTAAGGGAATAATACTGTACGATGAGATGCTATAGCTAACCTATATAAATATTGCAACCCAGACTCGCAGTGAAAGGTATACTCTCTAAACAAACCTGCTTTTATACGGAGCTATGGTGCTCTTGTGTGGGGCTGTACTATGCCATGTGATGTGAAAATTTGTCTCTGCTATAGCTATGATCTCATAGGACCTTAAGATGCAATGGAAAATGTCAAAAACAAGAAGCAACTTGTTAGCAAAACACGGCTTCAAATTAAAGCCCTGACTTTATTGGTAAGAGATTTGCTAAAAGCTGTTATTTGAAATATCTGCAGATAGTTTGGATCTGTGAATAATTGCTATCTGCACATCTCAAATTCCTTACAGTTTTCTGTTAGACATATCTGCACAAAGCTATAAATAGTGAAGCAATGTCGCTCACTGTATAATACAGTCTCTCTGCTTTTACAACTCATCATGAACTTCTATGTAATTTATTTTTTATTGAAGAATTCCAATTAATGGCTTCCTGGTGATTTTAAAGCCTCAAATTATCAGTCTCTGAAAACAAAGCAGAGAACATAATTATCATAAACTGAGAATTTTTCATTTTGAAGCTTATCTGTTTGTGCTAAGTATCTTGTCTGTAAGTAATTAGTGCCTTTATTTTTTTTCAGTAAAAATAATGACCATTCTATGCTACACATCCAAATTTTGTTAACTGCTAGATGCACTCTATGTATTATATTTGAAAATAGACCACCTTGGACTAGTTTTAAAGTATTTCATCAAATGATAATAGCAACAACAAAATACATCTGTTTGTCAGAATAAATTATGTGGCATGTATTTAAAAAACCTATTATATCTTTTTGCTTTCTTTCTAAGAATAAAAGCCTCAGAAAAATATGTACTTGCCATTTATTACCAGGGCTGCATAACAAAAAAAAGACACATTTTTATCTTTCATTTATAATTCCTAAGTGCTAATCAAATTGATCAGCCAATAGCTTGGTTGTAGAAGGTCTTTCATAGGCCCATTTTAAAATGTTTTGCTAGAGATAAAATAAAATTCAATGAAATTAAACCAATTTGAATTACAATGTGAAGCAAACATTCCTTTAGGTGTGCAGAAAACTCAAGTTTCTCTGATTAAAAAAAATGTGTATATATATGTGTGTGTATGTATGTATACGTGTGTGTGTATGTAAATGTGTGTCTATGTGTGTATATATATGTATATATTAGGATGGGGCAAAAATGGCCTTAAGGAACTAAAAGAAACTTGGGTTCTTTCAGGTCAAATACTGTCCAACAGCAATTCTCACCTAAGGTGAGGAAGTTGACTTCATTCAATGCTAGGATCAATTTTCTTCCTCTTAAAAAAATCATTTTTTTCAAGTAACAAAACTTGACACATGCTCCTTAAAAACTTTTAAAAATATAGAAATGTATGAAATAAAGTGTCCTTTTAAAATATTTGGACATGTCTTTTTACTGAAAAAAGAAATACACACATGTGAGTGTGTACATATATGTGTGTGTGTGTGCCAGTATGTGTATTTGTATGTAAAGGAGAGAAAAAGAGACAAACACAGAGAGATTTTACAAAAGGATAAAATATATATAGTTAGGTCTTGCTTGTTATACCTATTGCTTTGAGTTTGCCCTCAAACATAAAAGAGTCCTTCAAAAATAGATTTTAAATAGCTCCACAGTCATTATGCAGTTGCATATGCTATAATTTAACATTTTCCTTATGTTGGACACTTATGTCATTTCTGAATTTTTTTATTTTATAAAGAATAGTAAAACAAACATCTCTAAGGACATTTCTGATTATTTTCTCAGAGTAAAATCTTGAAAGATTACTTTCAAGTTGCGGCTGTAAAACTTTTTAAGCTCTATATTCAGTACATGTGACAAAACTGCTGCTGGGCAAGATGTTCCAGTTCACACCCCCATCATGGGATCAGTAAGCCCTTTTCACACCCCCATGACCCTGGTGAGGAATACAACATCATGGCTGAAGTCTATGCTAACTTGATAAGAAAACATGGGTTTCCATCACTCATATTTGCACATCTTTGATAGGTTGTACAGTTAAATACATTTGATATACACATATATTGAATACATATTTGCTTGTTTATGTATATTTCCTTTGCTCATATTTTGAAAGCAATTAGGATTTTTTTCTCATCTATCCATAAGAGATTATCATATAATAAATATGGGTTTTGTCTTGCATGATTTTTGTAAAGATTTTACCTCAAAATGTCATTTGCTTTTTTATTTTTTTTTATATTGTTGACATAAATTGTTTTTAAATAATTTAACTAAATCATAATTGTGTACATTGGTGCAATCATAGGGCAGAATGTGCTTCATATACAATCAGAAATATTTTGATCCTACTGTTAGAGATAGCCTTCATGGCATTTTCTTGATCACTATATAAAGATATTGATACTATACATTTAATAAGTTTCACTAGTACCCTGCTAAGATGCATGGTAGGTGTGATCCCACTAATTGCCCTCCCTCCACCCATCCTTCCCCCTCCTCTCCCCTCCTTTTCCCTTTTCCTTGTATTCATATGCTATAATTGGGTTTTAGCCTTCATATGAAAGCTATAAATTAGCTTCATAATAGGGCTGAGTACACTGGATACTTTTTCTTCCATTCTTGAGATACTTTGCTAAGAAGAATATGTTCCAGCTCCATCCTTGTAAGCATGAAAGAGGTAAAGTCTCCATCTTTCTTTAAGGCTGCATAGTATTCCATGGTATATATGTACCACAATTTATTAATCCATTCGTGGGTCAATGGGCATTTGGGCTTCTTCCATGACTTAGCAATTATGATTTGGGCTGCAATAAACATTCTGGTACAAATATCTTTATTATGATGTGATTTTTGGTCTTCAGGATATATACCCAATAAAGGAATTATAGGATCGAATGGCAGATCTATTTTTAGATCTCTAAG
>CAUYON010010029.1:0-17270 GCA_963573935.1 Arctocebus calabarensis | reverse complement strand
ACTGGAACAAGGGTGACAGCTTGAGACTGTGTCTCAAAAAAAAAAAAAAAAAAAAAAAAAAAAAGAACAAAGAAAATAACCCCACTTACACGGTTTAGTCTAACTTTTTTGACAGTTTTTTTGACTGGGGCTGGGCTTGAGTCCACCACCCCCAGTATATGGGGCCGGCGCCCTACTCCTTGAGCCACAGGCACCGCCCTTTTTTTTTTTCCATTTTTTTTTTTTTGAGACAGAGTTTCCTTTTGTCACCCTCAGTAGAGTGCCATGGCGTCACAGCTCACCAGCAACCTCAAACTCTTGGGCTCAAATGACTCTCGTGCCACACCCTCCCAAGTAGCTAGGATTACAGGCACCTACAACAATGCCCAGCTATTTTTAGAGGCAAGGTCTCACTCTGGCTCAGGCTGGTCTCGAACTTATGAGCTCAGGCAATCCACCTGCCTTGGCCTCCCAAGTGCTGGGATTATAGGCATAAGCCATCCTGCCTGGCCCGCTAACATTTCTTTTCTTTTCTTTCTTTTTTTTGAAACAGAGTCTCATTATGTCACCCTCAGTAGAGTGCTATGGTGTCATAGCTCACAACAACCTCAAACTCTTGGGCTCAAGTGATTCTCTTGCCTTAGCTTCCTAAGTAGCTGTGACTACAGGTGCCCACCACAACACCTGGCTATTTTTTTCTTTTTAGAGACAAAGTTTCACTTTATCACCCTCAGTAGAGTACTGTGGCGTCACACAGCTCACGGCAGCTCACGGCAACCTCCAGCTCCTGGGCTTAGGCGATTCTCTTGCCTCAGCCTTCCAAGTGGCTGGGACTACAGGCGTCTGCCACAACGCCCAGCTACTTTTTTTTGAGACAGAGCCTCAAGCTGTCACCCTGGGTAGAGTGCTATCGCATCACAGCTCACAGCAACCTCCCAATTCCTGGGCTCAAGCGAGTCTTTTGCCTCCACCTCCCAAGTAGCTGGGACCAGCGCCCGCCACAATGCCCAGCCATTTTTTGGTTGCAGCCATCATTGTTGTTTGGCGGGACGGGCTGGATTCGAACCCACCAGCTCAGGTGTACGTGGCTGGTGCCTTAGCCCACTGAGCCACAGGCGCCGAGCCACGCCCAGCTATTTTTTGTTGCAGTTTGGCTGGGGCCGGGTTTGAACCTGCCACCCTTGGTATATGGTGGTGCCAGCGCCCTACTCACTGAGCCATGGGTGCCGCCAGCACCTGGCTATTTTTGTATTGCAGTTGTCTTTGTTGTTTAGCAGGCCCAGGTGGGGATCAAATCCGCCTGGTCAGTGTATGGTGTATGTGGCCGGCACACTAACCACTGAGCAATGGGTGGCAAGCCTAACTTTTTTTTTTTTTTTTTTTAAGGGAAAACTTGGCCAAGCACAGTGGTTCACACTGTGATTATACTTGTAGTCCCTACTCTATGGGAGGCTGAGGCAGGAGGAGGCCAGGAGCTCCACACCTGCCTGGGCAACATAGCAACACCCACCTCTATAAAAAATGTTTTAATAAATAAGCCAGGTGGCCAGGCATAGTGATTCATGCTTATAATCCTAACATTCTGGGAGGCTGAAGAGGCTAGATTGCTTGAGCTCAGGAGTTCAAGACTAGCCTGAGCAAGAGTGAGACTCTGGTCTCTACTAAAAGTAGAAAAATTAGGCTGGGTGAAGTGGCTCATGCCTTTAATCCTAGCACTCTGGGATGCTGAGACAGGAAGATTGCCTGAGTTCACAGGTTCAAGACCAGCCTGAGGAGGATCTCATCTCTAAAAATAGCCAGGTGTTGTGGTGGGTACCTGTACTCCTAGCTACTTGAGAGGCTGAGGCAAGACGATCGCTTGAACCCAGGGTTTGAGGTTGCTGTGAGCTATGACACCACAGCACTTTCCTGAGGGCTAAGAAGTGAGACTCTGTCTCAAAAAATAAAAAGATAAGGGTAGTGCCTGTGGCTCATGGAGTAGGGCACCAGCCCCATATACCAAAGGTCCCGGGTTCAAACCTGGCCTCGGCCGAACTGCAAAAACAGAAAAATAGCCAAGCGGTGTGGCAGGAGCCTGTAGTCCTAGCAACTCGAGAGGCTGAGGCAAGAGAATCCCCTAAGCCCAGGAGTTGGAGGTTGCTGTGAGCTGTGTGACGCCATAGCACTCTACCAAGGGTGACAAAGTGAGACTGTCTCTACAAAAAAGAAAAATAATAATGAAATAAAAAATAAATAAATAAATAAAGTAAAATAAAAGTAGAAAAATTAGCTGGGCATGGTAGAACAGGTGTATATTCCCAACTACTGGGGGGGGGAGGCTTAGACAAAATGATCGCTTGAGCCAAGGAGGAATTTGAGGCTGATGTGGACTATGACACCACAGCACTCTACTGAGAGCACCAGAATGAGACCCTGTCTGAAGAAAAAAAAAAAAAAAAAGGCCAGGCATAGTGACACCATGGTGTCCTAGCTCCTAGGCAGGGCAAGGCAGGAGAATCACTAGAACCCAGGAGTTAGGGATTACAGTGAGCTTGCACCACTACACTTCAGCCAGAGCAACGGAGTAAGACTCTCTCGGCTGGCGCAGTGACTCACGCCTGTAATCCTGCACTCTGGGAACCAAGGTGGGAAGATTGCTTGAACTCAGGAGTTCAATACCAGCCTGAGCAAGAGCGAGACCCCATCTTACTTAAAACAGAAAAACTGAAGCAAGAGGATCCCTCGAGCCTAAGAGTTTTAGCTTGTTGTGAGCTAAACGTGGCCTTCTACCCAGGGTTAAGAAAAAAAGAAAAAAGAATCTCTCTATTGAAAAAAGGAGGAGAGGAAACTCTACAGTAATTAAGCCACAAGTCAAAGAACTGCCTTTTCCACAACATTCCCAATTCTACTTTATAACTACCACGAGCCAAACATTTCTTCCTCTCCATCCCTCTCTGTTCAACTGTAAAACATTAAAACATTATCTTGACTAAACGACCATGGCAATTCATAAAGAGAAGTTACCTGCATGTAAAGTAGGACGTCCCCTTGTGGCTCCCGTCATGCTTCCCTCTCTCGGGATTGTCCCACTCTACTCCTAGCCAGCATCCTAGCAGGACAAGGAGACAGAATGAATAACAAATGACGACAGAGGGAGGCGTCTGCTCTTCTTGCTGCCAGCAAATCAAATTTGCAGTGAATACCAAATTTTTATCACAGACACGACTGGGGGAGGAGACACTGCTGTGAACAAAGGGGCTAACGCCTTACACCTGGGGTTTCAAGTGGCAAACACAATAGCATGTTAGGGTCCAAAAGTCCACTGCAGAAAATAAGAATGACTAAAATTCATGGAGCATGCTAAACATAGATGGACCTTGAAGATAGTATTATGCTCAGTAAAATAAGCCATCACAAAAGGACAAAAACTGTATAACTCTACTTGTATGAAGTTCCTACAGTAGTCACTACTTAAAAATAATTGAGATGGTAATTTTTTACATCATGTATATTTTGTCACAATTAAAAAATTTAAAAGTGAGGCCAGGCTCAGTGGCTAAAGCCTGTAATCCTAGCACTCTGGGAGGCCGAGGTAGGTGGATTGCCTGAGCTCACGAGTTCAAGACCAGCCTGAGCTAGAACGAGACTTCATCTTTAAAAATAGCCAGGGGTTGTGGCGGGTGCCTATAGTCCCAGCTACTGTGGAGGCTGAGCCAAGAGAATCACTTGAGTCCAACACTTTGAGGTTGCTGTGAGCTATGACAGCAGAGCACTCTACTGAGGGCAACAAAGAGAGATTGTGTCTCAAACAAAAAAAAATTTGAAATTGGTTAAGGGCGGCGCCTATAGCTCATTGAGTAGGGCACTGGCCCCATATACCGAAGGTGGCGGGTTCAAACCTGGACTCGGCCGAACAGCAAAACAGAAAAATAGCTGGGCGTTGTGATGGGCGCCTGTAGTCCCACCTACTTGGGAGGCTGAGGCAAGAGAATCACCTAAGCCCAGGAGCTAGAGGTTGCTGTGAGCTGTGTGATGCCACAGCACTGTACAGAGGGTGATAAAGTGAGACTCTCTCTACCAAAAAAAAAAAAAAAGTGGTCACAAATTATTATTATTATCATTATTATTATTATTTTTTTGACCAATGTCTCAAGCTGTTGCCCTGGGTAGAGTGTGGTGGCGTCATAGCTCACAGCAACCTCACACAATTGGGCTTAAGTGATTCTCTTGCCTCAGCCTCCCAAGTAGCTGGGACTACAGGCAATCTCTACAACACCCAGCTATTTTTTTGTTGCAGTTGTCGTTGTTTAGCAGGTCTGGGCTGGATTCAAACCCACCAGCCCCAGTTGCATGTGGCCGGTGTCCTACCGGCTAAGCTATGGGAGTCGAGCCAAAATTGCAAATTTTGTATTACATATGTAACCACAAGACAAATTTTTTTTAAAGGAAGGCCAAAATAAAGGCAATTTAAGCAAAGAAAAACAGATAAGGAAACTGATAGGAATGATCTTCAAAGAAAAAGAAAATATTCCAGAGAGAAGACAGAGGGGTATGAGAGAAAAAAGTAAACATATGGGCTCAGCGCCCATAGCTCAGCGGTTAGGGAGCTGGCCACATGGACCAGGGCTGATGGGTTTGAACCTGGCCTAAACTTGCTAAACAAACAAAACAAACAAACAAAAAAACAGCCGGGTGTTATGGTGGGAGCCTGTAGTCCCAGCTACAAGGGAGGCTAAAGCAAGAGAATCGCTGCAGCCCAAGAATTTGAGGTTGCTGTGAGCTGGACACCACGGCACTGTACTGAAGGCGACATAGTGAGACTCTTGTCTCAATAGAAAAAAAAAGTAAACATATGGAGAAGCAAAATTAAAATGGACACTATAAAGCGATAATAATACCAGTTCTTTGGGTTTGAAATGCACACAGGCTGGGTGTGCTAGTGCACATTTTTTTTTTTTTTGAGACAGTGTCTCACTGTATCACCCCCAGCAGGGTACCCCGGCATCACAGCTCATAGAAATCTCTAACTCTTGCGTTCCAGCCATTCTGTTGCCTGACCTTCCCAGTAGCTGGGACTACAGGCGTCCAACACAATGCTGGGCTATTCTCAGAGATTAGGGTCTCATTCTAGCTCAGGCTGGTCTCCAATTCGTGAGCTCAGGTGATCCACCTACCTTGGCCTCCCAGAAGGCTGTGAGCCATCACACCCAGCCTCTACAAAAAAAAATTTTATTTATTTATTTTTTTGAGATAAGAGTCTCACTCTCACTATGTCGCCCTCAGTAAGAGAGCTGTGGTGTCCAACTCACAGCAACCTCCAACTCTTGGGCTCAAGTGATTCCCTTGCCTCCACCTCCCAAGTAGCTGGGACTACAGGCGCCCACCACAACGCCTGGGTATTTTTTGGTTGCAGTCGTATTGTTGTTTAGCAGGCCCAGGCCGGGTTCGAACCTACCAGACTCAGTGTATGTGGCCAACACCCTACTCACTGAGCTACGGGGCGCTAAGCCTACAAAAAAATTTTTTAAAAATTAACTGGCTTTGGCTCGGCGCCTGTGGTTCAACGGGCTAAGGCGCCAGCCACGTACACCTGAGCTGACGGGTTTGAATCCAGCCCCCAGGCCTGCCAAGCAACAATGACGACAGCAACCAAAAAATGGCCGGGCGTTGTGGCCGGCGCCTGTAGTCCCAGCTACTTGGGAGGCGGAGGCCAGAGACTCGCTTGAGCCCAGGAATTGGAGGTTGCTGTGAGCTGTGATGCCACAGCACTCTATCCAGGGTGATAGCTTGAGGCTGTGTCTGGAAAAAAAAAAAAAAATTAACTGGCCTTGTAGGCTAACCCTGCATCCCCAGCCACTCAAGAGGTTGAGGCAGGAGGATCACTTGAGCCTGTGAGTTCAAGGCTGCAGTGAGCTATGATGACACCACTGCACTCCAGCCTGGATAACAGAGCAAGATACTGCCTCCAAACAACTAAATAAAATAAAACAAAATACACATAGACTAAAATATCTAACATATGAGTTAAGAAGAAGACAGAATTAGTGTGTTCAAGGGCGGCGCCTATGGCTCAGCAAGTAGGGTGCCGGCCCCATATACTGAGGTGATGAGTTCAAACCTGGCCCTGACCGAACTGCAAAACAAAAAAATAGCTGGGCATTGTGGCGGACGCCTGTAGTCCCAGCTACTCGGGAGGCTGAGGCAAGAGAATCACCTAAGCCCAGGAGTTGGAGGGTGCCGTGAGCTGTGTGACGCCAGGGCACTCTACTGAGGGCAATAAAGTGAGACTCTGTTTCTACAAAAAAAAATTACAGTGTTCAAGTCTTCTAAGGTGCTTGCGTGGGTCCAGAAAGAGGTATAATTACTAACTTTTCTTAGTTTTTAAGTCAGAAGAAAAGCACATTTTAGCCTCTAGATTAACCACTAAATACTAAAAAGTGGGTTGGGCACAGCAGCTCACATCTGTAATCTAGCACTGTGGGAAGCTGAGATAGGAGGAATACTTCAGGACAGATGCTAGTATTCAACCTGAGCAAGGGCAAAACCCTATCTCTGCAAAAACTAGGAAAATTAGCTAGGTGTGGTGGCAAACACCTGGAGTCGTGGCTCCTAGAGAGGCTGATACAGGAGGATTCCTTGACCCCATTGGTTTTAGGCTGCAGTGAGCTGTGATGACACCTCTGCATTCTAGCCCAGGCAACAGATCAGACCCCGTCTTTAAAAAAAAAAATAAATTAATAATAAAGGAATAACTACCAAATAGAGAAGAAAAATAAAAACAATTAGTGACACAAGAAAAAGAAAGCAAAAAGAAAGATCATCATCAAGACAAACAGAAATCACGACAGTGCCCGTAGCTCAGTGGGTAAGGCATCAGCCACATACACCAGGGCTGGCTGGTTCAAATCCAGCCTGTGCCTGCAAATAACAATGAGAACTGCAACCAAAAACAGCCAGGTATTCTGGGGGGCACCTGTAGTCCCAGCTACTTGGGAGGCTGAGACAAGATAATCACTTAAGCCTGGGAGTCTGCGGTTGCTATGAGCT
Organism: Arctocebus calabarensis; assembly: GCA_963573935.1. Taxonomy (NCBI): domain Eukaryota; kingdom Metazoa; phylum Chordata; class Mammalia; order Primates; family Lorisidae; genus Arctocebus; species Arctocebus calabarensis. The sequence goes on along the minus strand of CAUYON010010029.1, from coordinate 10,265 downwards.
GTGATGTCACAGCACTCTCCCCAGTCTGGGTACCCATAGCACAGTGGTCACAGCAGGAGCCACAAACACCGAGGATATGGTGCAGGCAGAGGAAATATGGCTCCTCTGCCTGGCTCTGTAAAGTACAAGGATGGGCACTGCCATTATCTGCCTTGGCGATTCTTTTGTTCCTCGGTCATGGACTGACCGATTCCTAGGATAACTGCACTTTTTTTGTTTTGGTGGAGGACTGAGACAAGCTTTCCCTCTGTTACCAGTCTACAGTGCAGTGCCATCATCATACTCACTGCAATCTCAAACTCCCGGACTTCAGCAATCCTCCTCACTCAGGCCCCCAAGGGGGTGGGATTACAGGCGCACAACACCTGACTCAGACAATTTTTCTATTTTTGGCAGCGATGGGATCTCACAATGCTGACTCAGGCTGGTCCAACAAGTAACTAGATGATATGTCAAGGCCCACACTTTGAGAACCTCTGGTCTACATTTATCACTGAGTCCCTCTGTACCTCTTCAGACCAGTTCCTACAATAAAAAAGATATTGAAATGTTTGGTGTTTGACTAAAATATATAAATAAGTCTACTACACTATTATTTACAAAAGTAAAAAACCTTATGGCTTGGGGCGGCGCCTGTGGCTCGACAGAGTAGGGTGATAGCCCCATATGCCAGAGGTGGAGAGTTCAAACCCAGCCCCAGCTAAAAACTGCAAAACAAAACAAACAACAACAAAAAAACATGTGACTTGCACCCATAACTCAGTGGTTCGGGAGCCAGCCACATACACCAGGGCTGGTGGGTTCGAATCTGGCTGGGGCATGCAAAACAACAATGACAACAAAAATAGCAGGCGTTATGGTGAACAACTGTAGTCCCAGCTACTTGGGAGGCTGAGGCAAGAGAATTGCTTGAGCCCAAGAGTTTGAGGATGCTGTGAGCTGTGACATCATGGTACTCTACCGAGGGCGACACAATGAGACTGTCTCAAAAAAAAATAAATAAATAAAAAGGGTGGCGCCTGTGGCTTATCAAGTAGGGCGCCAGGCCCCATATACTGAGGGTTGTGGGTTCAAACCCGGCCCCAGCTAAATTGCAACAAAAAAATAGCCAGGTGGGGTGGCGCCTGTGGCTCAGTGAGTAGGGCGCCAGCCCCATATACCAAGGGTGGCAGGTTCAAGCCTGGCCCCAGCTGAATTACAAAACAAAAAAATAGTCGGGTGTTGTGGCAGACGCCTATAGTCTCGGCTACTTGGGAGGCTGAGGCAGAAGAATTGCCTAAGCCCATTAAGGCACTCTACCAAGGGTTAATAAGTGAAACTATCACCAAAAAAAAAAAAAAAAATAGTCAGGCGGGGTGGCAGGCGCCTGTTGTCCCAATTACTGGGGAGGCTGAGACAAGAGAATTGCCTAAGCCCAACAGCTGGAGGTTGCTGTGAGCTGTGACTCTGTCTCAAAAAAAAAAAAAAAAAGAAAAAGAAAAAAAAGAAAAAGAAAAAAAAGAAAAAGAAAAGGCTTAAGATAAACACAGAAAATACCAAAACCAAACAAAACAAAAACCCACAAGCAGCAAAGGGTACTTGTAAGCAAGTCCTTGTACCGGCTGAGACTGCCTATAAACAGTGCTGTCCTATAGTACACTTTAGGATTGTTTTACTGCTAAAATCCCCACCTATTGGAAAACTGCAATATCATCAACATAATGTGGGTCACATGAAGACACCTGGTGACTACACTGCTGGTGTTTAAAAGATGCTTAACCTGGCTTGGTGCCTGTAGCACAGTAGTTATGGCGCCAGCCACACACACTGGGGCTGGCGGACTGGAGCCCAGCCTGGGCCAGCTAAACAGCGATGACAACTGCAACGAAAAATAGCCGAGCGTTGTTGTGGGCACCTGTTGTCCCAGCTACTCTGGAGGCTGAGACAAGAGAATCGCTTAAGCCCAACAGTTTGAAGGTGCTGTGAGCTGTGATGTCACAACACTCTACTGAGGGCAACATAGTGAGACTCTGTCTCAAAAGGAAAAAAAAAAAGATGTAAAGATGTTTAACCTGTGCACATACAATGATGCTGGAGAAGACTCCACATTATTTGCTAAAAGGAAAGTTCTAAGGCACCACGACAGGCAGGCAGCACAGCTTTTACTCCCCCAAAGAAGTCCCGTGCCACAAGGGTGAGCATCCTGTGTAAGTAACCTCTAATAAACTCATTTAATTTGTCAAACTAGACTTGCCCAAATCATTCTTTGGTCTCTAGACACTATCAAAGTTTAGGGGTTCTATACCATCCCAAGACTTTCTCAAAGCAACTATATACTATACTAAATGCAACCATAAAGAAGTATAAGTTAAATAATGCTGCAGAAACATACATGAATATATAACAAATAATGGGGAAAAAGTAACACAAAAGTGGACACGTACCATTTTACACTATATTAAATATATAATAAATATATACACACATGGAATAATGAAAAAAGAAATTTTGAAAAAATTATTTGGTTTTTGAGTTGAAGACTGTAAGAAGTCAAGATTTTTGGTTGTTTGAAGCTTCATCACAAAATATCTTAAGGATTATTGAATTTTTTTATTCTTCAATTTATATCTCTTTTTTTTGAAATAAATTTTTTTATTGTCTTTATTATTAAAGAAATATTTTAATATTATATTGTCACAATATAATATTATAATATGACAATATAATACTATTGTCACTCAAATAAAACAATAGCATGTAGGATGTATCTATAAATTAGCTGTTAATTTCCACATAATTGGTGTTACAAAGCAATATTAAGAAGCCTACACAGAAACACATGCAGAATCCTAACATACCTTCCACAGGAGGAACAAGGCCGAGAAAACGCACTGTTGCATATTCTCCATTAACTTCAACTCTTTGACCAATGATACCTGATGTCAAAGTGTCATTAGTTGTAAGACAGCCAGAATCCAGAGTGTGAGAGCTAGGAAGAAAGACACAACGTTGACAAGAACTTAATAGTAACTCCTTTGAAGGATTCTTTTTTAAATCTCACATAGACAGTCACTAGAACAAGGCCTCTGACCAATTCAGTCTTCATACTTCACATTTTGGTGAAGAATTTGACATGTTTAGAAGCCATATTTTTATAATTTAATCTCACATTGTTTACATTTTGATAATCTAACCTATTTTAAAAACCTAGTTTGGGCTCAGCGCCTGTAGCTCAACAGGCTAAGGTGCCAGCCACATACACCTGAGCTGGCGGGTTCGAATCCAGCCCGGGCCCGCCAAACAACAATGACGGCTGCAACCAAAGAATGGCCGGGCGTTGTGGTGGGTGCCTGTAGTCCCAGCTACTCGGGAGGCAGAAGCAGGAGGCTCACTTGAGCCCAGGAATTGGAGGTTGCTGTGAGCTGTGATGCCAGGGCACTCTATCCAGGGTGACAGCTTGAGGCTCTGTCTCAAAAAAAAAGAAAACCTAGTTTGGCTCCAATTAGTTATCATGTGACTTATCAATTCTGTCATTTGTTGAAAGGGGTGGAAAGGGAAGGGAAACAGAAGGGAGGAGAAAAGTGATGGAGAAAAGGAAACGGGCAACAGAAGGAAGGAAGAACAAACCCACAGATACAGGAGGCAATACGTATAAGGATAAACACAAAACCCTAGAATAAAGAGGAAGTCTCCCAAGGCGCCTGAGAGAAAAGTATGGTCTCTATAGGACGGTACCAGATCTAACTCCTGCTTCACAGGGAGACAGGACTGAGGAGTGTCAAGTCGCATGACATTCTGGAGTCGTTATCCAGACAGCAGGAAACTCCACACGACAAACAAGTTGGTTTCTTCAAGAAATGAGACATAAGGAGTGGCTGAGTACAGGCTCACACTTGTCATCCCAGCACTCTGGGAGGCCACAGCAGGAGGATCGTGTGAGGACTACAGTTCAAGACTAGCCTAGGCCACATGGTGAGACCACTATCTCACAAGCCTGTGTTCAGATGCAGCGTTCTTGTCCCTGAGAATAATAAAATGACTACAGAACTCAATTCTTACAAGAAACTGGTCATGATTCTGTGAACTAGAGGGCCTGGTAGTTATCTAAGCGAGAAACTCATGAGGCCCCACTATCAGTCTGAAGCTCAGGCTGGAGGTTAGCCGTAGGGTACTGTAACGCCTGATAGATCAGCCTGTCAGTGAGAAGGACTTGGTAAGAACAGGGTAAAGGTCAACAGCTGGTAAAACCAAGGGTTATGTCAGGCTTGGTGGCACACACCAGTAAGTCCCAGCTACTCAGGAGGCTGAGGAACAAGGATTGCTTGAGCCCAGGAGTTCAAGGCTGCAGGCTACGTGCCTATGACCAGCCACTGAACTCTAATCTGGGCAACAAAGCAAGACCTGGTCTCTAAGAAAAAGAAAAAAAGGCAAAACAAAACCACCCAGCGCATATAGCAGGAATAGGAACGAAGGCATTAGAAAGCCATTCTCATTACTGCTCCAATATCTATAAATAATTTATAAAGTTCCTTTACAATTTCAATCCTATTTACCCATCAGTAGCAATTTTTTTCATCCCTACCCATATGCTATGCCTACAGGATCAATGAGATCATTAGATAGAAAGTATCTAAATTCAGTAATTAATTGGCTATCTTTTTTTTTTGAGAAAGGGACTTACTCTGTCACCTAGGCTGGAGTGCACCTTGTAACCCTGAGGTCCTGGGATCAAGCAATCCTCCCACCTCAGCCTCCCAAGTAGCTGGAAGTACAAGGCTGCCATCACACCCTGCTAACAAAGTCACTGCTTTTAAAGATCCTCTCTCTTAACTGTTCTAACAATCTGTTTCTTGATACTGTGCTTGCCTGACGTGTAGAAATTGCACCCATGTTTTAGTGACCTGCACCTTAGTTCCAAAGCCTTTAATCGCTCCTCTGATTGGTCACCCAGTGGATTTCTGATTCCTGTTGTTGGATCTACTTGATAGCAGTTGCTAGCCCACCATGGACCTCCACTGCTAACACCACCATTCTGACCACCTTCCACCCTCATTTTAGTGACCAAACTTTCCCAAAGTCAACAGCTCACCCACCCAGATTTTGGTAATTGCCTGCTCTGGGCCCTTTTAACCATCTGAATGAGCGGTGAGTCACTCTTCCTTGTTTAGGTCTATCTGCACACTAAGCCTCCATGAAGACAGAAGGACTTTTTAAAATAGGCATGGTTTTAAACTAATGAAGATTGCCCACTTAATTTGGGGGTGACTCTACCTGTAAGATTCTTTAAAATTTTCACCCACTGATTCTAGTACTGTCCTCTGTGTCTATAGAAAAATCAACCTATTCCCTTTCCCAGCTGACATTTAAATATTTGAAGGCCATTATTACGTTATCACTTCTGCTCCCCTTTCTTCCTGTCCCTCACCTCCTAAGCCTCTTTACCAGGGTAAAGGTTCCCAGCTGCTTAAACCATCTCATGTGAATTCCAAGTTTTCTCCTATAATTGATTTACTGATTCCATTTTTTTTTTTTTTTAAATTGAGACAGAGTCTTACTATGTCACCCTTGGTAGAGTGCCGTGGCATCACAGCTCACAGCAACCTCAAACTCTTGGGCTTAAGCAATTCTCTTGCCTCAGCCTCTCTATTCTCTCCCTCAGCTGGGACCACAGGCACCCACCACAATACATGAATATTTTGTTTGTTTTAGCAGGCCCAGGCCAGGTTTGAACACACCAGCCCCGATGCATGTGGCCAGCACCCTAACCACTGAGTATGGGTGCCCAGCCTAATTTCATTTTTTTTTTTTTTTCAGTCTATTAGTAGGTCAGCCAATTACATCTTTTTTTCTTTGAGACAGAGTCTCAAGCTGCTGCCCTGGGTAAAGTGCCGTAACATCATAGCGCACAGCAACCTTCCACTCTGGCTCAAGTGATCCTCTTACTTCAGTTTTTCTATTTTTCCTAGAGATGGGGTCTCATTTTATTGATCAGGCTGGTCTTAAACTAGTGAGCTCAAGCAATCCACCTGCCTCGGCCTTCCAGAGTGTTAGGATTAAAGGTGTGAGCCAAAGCACCTGGTTGCCTGAGATGGAGAAAGGGGTTTTATCTAAAGAGATGGGGCTCAATTCATAATTCCCAAGGCATGGAAGCAACCTAAGTGCATATCAACCCATGAGTGGATCAACAAACTGTGGTGTGTGTATACCATACCATGGAATGCTATTCAGCCATTAAAAAGACGGAGACTTTACACTTTACAGCTTTGACATTTACCTGGATGGAGTTAAAATGCATCTTTATTAGTAAAGTATCACAAGAATGGAAAAATAAATATCCAAAGAAAGCCTAAAAAAAAAATGTCCCTTCTATGCCTATTTTCTTAAGTGTTCTGATCATGAAGGGATGTTGGATATAATCAAAGGCTTTTTCTGCGTCAATTGAGAGAATCACATAGTCTTTGTTTTTTATTTTATTGATGTGATGTATTATAGATTTACATATGTTGAACCACGTCAATTACATTCTTACAATACAATACCTAGAAATAAGAACCGTATTCCAAATGTAATCTGACATGTCTGGGGCACAGTGGTCTGAATGCTATTCACGTAACAGCCAGACAACATTATACTCACCTTTCTCTCCTTTCAGGGAAAAACTTTTACTATAAAGGTTGTAATGAAATAAATTCCAAAACCATTTCTAAATATCATCTTCTGATCATAAAATTTAAATACTTAAATATCACTGTAAGTACATAACCATAAAAAATTTTTTACTAGTTTTAAGTGCTCTTTCAATTTTTATTAACATGTAAACATAATTTTATTAAAATTGAGACCTACAATTTCTGCTTTTCTTTCCTTTTTTTTTTTTTGTAGAGACAGTCTCACTTTATCGCCCTGGGTAGAGGGCCTGGCGTCACACAGCTCACAGCAACCTCCATCTCCTGGGCTTAAGCGATTCTCTTGCCTCAGCCTCCTGAGTAGCTGGGACTGCAGGCGCCCGCCACAACGTCCGGCTAGTTTTCTGTTTTGCAGTTTGGCCGAGGCCAGGTTTGAACACACCACCTTCGGTATATGGGGCCAGCACCCTACTCGCTGAGCCAGAGGCGCTGCCCTCTGCTTTTCTTTTGTAAGTATTTTTCTACATGAGGCACAGAGTCTCAGCCTTTAATCCCAGTCAAGAGATTACAAGGAGGCTGAGGTAGGTGGTTTGCTTGAGCTCAGGAGTTCCAACAAGAGCAAAACCCCATTTCAACTAAATATAGAAAAGAAAAAAAGCCAAGCGTTATGGTGGACTCCCAGCTACATGGGAAGCTGAGGCAAAAGGATCACTAGAGCCCAGGAGTTTGAGGTTGCTGTGAGCTACAATGCTATAGCACTCTATCCAAGGGCAACAGAGTGAGACTGTGTTTCCAAAAAATAATAATAATAATTTATCTAATGATATGTCTTCACCGTTCATTATCAAAAAGAAAACAACTTGGATTTTTGAACTATTATTGTCTTTTGATGTATTTCCCTGGGAAAAATTCTTGAGACAATTATTTAAAATAAATACCTCTTTTTTTTTTTTCTTTGAGACAGAGTCTCACTTTGTTGCCCTCAGTAGAGTGCCATGATGTCACAGTTCACAGCAACCTCAAACTCTTGGACTTAAGCAATTCTCTTGCCTCAGCCTCTCTACCCCAGGGCAACAGAGTGAGACCGTGTTTCAAAAATAATAATAATAATAATTTGTCTAAATATATGTCTTCACTGTTCATTATCAAAAAAGAAAACAGCTAAAAACAGCCTGGACTTTTAAATTATTGTCTTTTGATGTATTTCCCTGGGAAAAATTCTTGAGACAATTATTTAAAATAAATATATATCAAAAATGAATAAATGTATCTCTCTTTTTTTTAGACAGAGTCTCACTTTGTCACCCTTGGTAGAGTGCTGTGCCTTCACAGCTCACAGCAACCTCCAACTCTTGGGTTTAAGCGATTCTCTTGCCTCAGCCTCGCAAGTAGCTGGGACTATAGGCACCCACCACAATGCCTAGCTATTTTTTAAGAGATGAGGGCTTACTCTGGCTTAGGCTGGTCTTGAACCTATGAGCTCAGGCAATCCACTTGCCTCAGCCTCCCAGAGTATTGGATTATAGGCATGAACCATACAACTGGCCTAAATATCTTTAAGGGCCTAAAAATCCATGGACATATTGTCTATTATTAAGGTTTATTGTTGGCACTGCCACCACAAGAAAGTCCACTTAGGGCTTGGCGCCTGTGGCTCAACGGGCTAAGGCGCCAGCCACATACACCTGAGCGGGCGGGTTCGAATCCAGCCCAGGTTCACCAAACAACAATGACGGCTGCAACCAAAAAATGGCCGGGCGTTGTGGTGGACACCTATAGTTCCAGCTACTTCGGAGGTGGAGGCAGGAGACTTGCTTAAGCCCAAGAATTGGAGGTTGCTGTGAGCTGTGATGCCACAGCACTCTACCCAGGATAACAGCTTGAGGCTCTGTCTCAAAAAAAAAAAAAAAGTCCACTTATTTCTGCAAAGTGTTATGAATTCCCCTCAAGAATTCAAGAGCTTTCGGCTCGGTGCCTATGACTCAGCGGGCTAAGGCGCCAGCTATGTACACCTAGGCTGGCGGGTTCGAATCCATCCTGGGCCGGCCAAAAAAACAATAACGGCTGCAACCAAAATAAAAATGGAAAAAAAAAAAAAAAAAAGAATTCAAGAGCTTTCAAATCAGATTTTCTCTATCCTATAGTAGTACAAGTACTTTGGGAGGAAGGATGTAATTCATTACAACATTATACATAAATGGAGGACTTTACATATGTATACATTACACATCTAATAATCCACATATTTACTATGTCTCCCGGCTTTGTTCTGACAATTTTTTAAAGAACAGAAACAAGAATATAAGACATTGGCCAAAGATAAACACTGCAGGTAAAACTTTTTAGTTACTTGCCCACCTATTATCCAGCTCACATTCAAGAGTATTATGAACTTTGTGAAATGCTTCATTGAAGTCACAAAATACACAGTCTGAGAATACATTCTGTCAACCAGAGAGAGGAGGATGAGGTTAGGAAAGAGGGTACTTCTATTTTCCTCCTGATATACCTCTGAGTTGTAAGAATATTTTTGGAACAAGTACTGTTATTTTTTTTTTCTTCTATTAATAATAATCAGGGCATGGATAATGTCTATAATCCTTGCATTTTGGGTGGGCAAGGCAAGAGGATCACTGAGGCCAAGAGTTTAGGACCAGCCTGGGCAACACAGTGAGACCCCACCCACCCCCCTAAATAAAAAAAATTTTAATTAGTGGCGTATGGTGGTTCACGCCTGTAGCCCCAGCTCTGTGGGAAGAGTAGGAAGGGGTTGTGAGCTACAATAATGCTCTCCAGCTGAGTCACAGAGCAAGAATCTAAACCCAAAAAAGCAACAAAAAGGGTTAACATGGTTAATTTTTTAATGCTGTTATATATTTTACTACAGTTTAAAAAATAGTTTGAGGCAGGGCCCAATGGCTCAGGCCTATAATCCTAGCACTCTGGGATAACAAGGTGGGAGGATTACTTGAACTTACAAGTTCAAGACCAACCTGAGCAAGAGCAAGACCCCATCTCTACTAAAAAATGAAAAGCTGAGGCAAGAGGATCACTTGAGCCCAAGAGTTTAAGGTTGCTATGAGCTATGACCACAACAGCACTCTACCAAGGGTGACAAAGTGAGACTGCTTCAAAATAAAAAAATAAATAAAAACTAATTTGAAATCTTATTCCAAATATTTTAGGTTTTACAGAGTTTGATTTATTTGCTTAGCTTTAATTGGGACATTGAGTCTTTCCAATATGGAACTACTCCATTTTTCAAAATATACTTTCCTAACGCCCAAGGCAGTGATTTGATTATATTCAACATTTGTTGTTTTGGGAAGAATCTCAAAAATATCAAGTTTCTTTTCTCACAGTATTGTAGGCCCTTCCAATTTACCTATTGCTTCCTCTTTGTTGTTAAGAATTCAAACCAAGGCTCAGCGCCTGTGGCTCAACAGGCTAAGGCGCCAGCCACGTACACCTGAGCTGGCGGGTTCGAATCCAGCCGGGGCCTGCCAAACAACAATGACGGCTACAACCAAAAAATGGCCGGGCGTTGTGGCGGGCACCTGTAGTCCCAGCTACTTGGGAGGCAGAGGCAGGAGACTCGCTTGAGCCCAGGAATTGGAGGTTGCTGTGAGCTGTGATGCCAGGGCGCTCTATCCAGGGTGA
>CAUYON010010028.1:0-18412 GCA_963573935.1 Arctocebus calabarensis | reverse complement strand
TTAAAGCTCCATTGTCATATTTTAAAGATCTTGGAAAAATAATACTTCTTTTTATATGGAATAAGAAAAAACCTCCAATAGCCAAAACATTACTCAGAAATAAAAACAGTGCAGGAGGAATCACGCTACCAGACCTGAGACTGTACTATAAATTAATAGTGATAAAAACTACATGGTATTGGCCCCCAAACAGAGAGATAGATATATGTAACAAAATAGAGAACCAAGAGATGAACCCAGCTACTTATTGCTATTTGATCTTTGATAAGCCAATTAAAAACATTCAGTGGGGGGGGATAACATTCAGTGGGGAAAACACTCCCTATTTAACAAATGGTGCTGGGTGAACTGGCTGGTGACCTGTAGAAGACAGAAACGGGACCCACACCTTTCACCATTAACTAAGATAGACTCTCACTGATCAAAGATTTAAACTTAAGACATGAAACTATAAAAATATTAGAAGAAAGTGCAGGGACAATTCTTGAAGGAATTGGCCTGGGTGAATATTTTATGAGGAGGACTCCCCAGGCAATTGAAGCAGTATCAAAAATACACTACTGGGACCTGATCAAACTAAAAATCTTCTGCACTGCTAAGAACACAGTAAGTGTACCAGGCAGACAGCCCTCAGAATGGGAGAAAATATTTGCAGGTTATGCCTCAGACAAAGATTTTGAAGCATAACCTATTCCACAGAGAACTCAAACGTATTAGCACTAAAAGGCCAAGTGATCCCATCTCAGGGTGAGCAAAGGACTTGAAGAGAAACTTCTCTAAAGAAGACAGGTGCATGGCCTACAGACACATGAAAAAAGGCTCACCATCCTTAATCATCAGATAAATGCAAATCAAAACTACTTTGAGCTATCATCTAATTCCAGTAAGAGTAGCCCACATAACAAAATCCTAATACCAGAGATGCTGGCGTGGATGTGGAGAAAAGGGAACACCTCTACATTGCAGGTGGGAATGCAAACTAATATATTCCTTTTGGAAGGATGTTTGGAAAACACTTAGAAATCTAAAAATAGATCTGCCATTCAATCCTATAATTCTTTTTATTAGGTATATATCCAGAAGACCAAAAATCACATCATAATAAAGGTGCCAGAATGTTTATTGCAGCCCAATTCAAAATTGCTAATTTGTGGAAGAAGCCCAAGTGCCCATCAACCCACGAATGGATTAATAAATTGTGGTACATGTATACCATGGAATATTATGCAGTCTTAAAGAAAGATGGAGACTTTAACTCTTTCATGTTTACATGGATGGAGCTGGAACATATTTTTCTTAGGAAAGTATCTCAAAAATAGAAGAAAAACTATCCAATGTACTCAGCCCTACTATTAAACTAATTTATAGCTTTCATATGAAATCTAAAACCTACTTATAGCACGAGAATATGGGGGAAAGTGATAGGGAGGGGATGGGAGAGAATGGGTAGAGTGGGGTCAATTGGTGATCCCAAAGAAGGGTACTGGTGAAACTTACTAAATGCAGAATACCAATATATTCATATAGTGATTAAGAAAATGCCATGAAAGCTATGTTTAACAGTTTGATGAAAATACTTCAGATTGTATATGAAGTCAGCACATTGTGCCACATGATTGCACTAATGTACACAATTATGATTTAATAAATTTTTTTTTTAAAGATAGGCTTAGGAAAATATTTTATGAGGAGGACCCCCCCCCCAGGGTAATTGAAGCAATATCAAAAATATATTATGTGCATCTGATCAACGAAAAAGCTTCTGCATAGCCAAAACACAGTAAGTAAAGCAAGCAGACAGCCCTTACAATGGGAGAAGCTCTTTGCAAGTTATGTTTCCAACAAAGGTCTGGCAACTAAAATACACAGAGAACTCAAACTTATTAATAAGAAAATAACAAGTGATCCCATTTTGTTGTGGCAAGAGACTTAAACAGAAATTTCTCTGAAGATGACAGGCAAATGGTCAACAAACACATGAAGAAATGCTCATCATCTTTAATCATCAGAGAAATGCAAATCAAAACCACTCTAAGATATCATCTCATTCCAGTAAGATTAGGCCACATCACTAAATCCCAGAACTATAGATGTTGGCATTAATGTGAAGAGAAGGGAACACTTCTACACTGCTAGTGGGATTGCATACTAATACAGCCTTTTTGGAAAGAAGTATGGAGAATTATCAGGGAACTAAAAGTTGACCTACCTTTTGATCCTTCAATTCTTACTAGATATCTACCTAGCTCAACATAGATATTTGCACAGAATTATTACAGCCCAATTCATAATTGCCAAGTCATGGAAGCAGCCCCAAAACCCATCATCCACGAATAGATTACCAAATTGTGGTTTATGTATACCATGGAATACTATGCAGCCATTAAAAAGATGGAGACTTTGCATCTTTTATGTTTACCTAAGTGGAATTGGAACATATTCTTCTTAGTAAAGTATCTCAAGGATGTGGGGGGAGTATCCAATATATTCAAAACTATATAATCATTTACACTTTCATAGAAATGATAAAACTAAAATAAAGTCCATAAAGAGGAAGAGGAGAGGCTCGGCACCTGTAGCTCAGTGGATAGGGCACCAGCCACAAACACCGGAGCTAGCAGTTCTAATCCAGCCTGGGCCTGCTAAGCAACAATGAAGACTATAACCAAAAATATCAGATATTGTGGTGGGCGCCTATAGTCCCAACTACTTGGAAGGCTGAGGCAAGAGAATTGCTTAAGCCCAAGAGTTAGAGGTTGCTGTGAGCTGTGACATGACAGCACTCTACTGAGGGCAATATAGTGAAACTCTGTCTCAAAAAAAAAAAAAAAAAGAGGAAGGGAAGAAAAGGGAGATGGGAGGGGAGGGTGAAGAATGAATGAAGGGAGGGTATTTGGTGGGATCTCACCTAATGTGCACAATGCAAGGGTACATTTCAAAACAACTAAAAGTATATTATAAATGTCTTACCACAAAAAGTAAGTGAGGTAATGTTTATGTTAATCAGTTTGATTTAAGGATTCCACATTGTATATCAAATCATCACATTGTACCCATAAATGTATACAGCTATGATTTAATGAAAATTAAATTTTTAAAAAACCTAAAGATATATTGGAAGATTTTTTGAAGTAAAAATTTGCATAGGAGTGCTGAAAATATAATTGCAGTATATTCAAAGAAGACATGGACAAGCCATTAGAAAATAGCATGAATAGCATTTGAAGTGGCATGGGTGGAAGTTTACAGAGGCAATAAATTACCTATCACTTTATGGAGGGAAACAGGATGTTGGCATTTAAGTTTACTGACTTAGTATGGCAATGAACAGGCAGGGGATACAATCAGATTATCTTTGTATGAAAAGGCTCATGATGAAAAGTGGGTTGTAAGCATGCCACAGGTGGGTGAGAAAAATCTAGAAAGAATACACTGAAGTTACTGCAATGATCTACATAAAAAGTGACCAGCTCGGTTCCTGTAGCACAGTTGTTACAGTGCCAGCCACATACACCAAGGGTGGCAGGTTCGAACCCCTCCCTGGCCAACTAAACAACAATGACAACTGCAACAAAAAATAGCCAGGTGTTGTGGCGGGTGCCTGTAGTCCCAGCTACTTGGAATGCTGAGGCAGGAGAATCACTTGAGACCAGGAGTTGGAGGTTGCTGTGAGCTGTGATGCCATTGTACTCTACCCAGGGTAATATAGTGAGACTCTGTCTCAAAAAAAAAATTGATTATTTCTTGGCCAATTATGGAAACACTTAAAATGGTAAGAAGGGATAAAATTTTGGTATATTTTATTGATCCAACAAGTTTTGCTGATGGGTGGGATTTAGAAAAAAGTGAGAAGTCAAAAATAACTTCAACCTTTTTTGCCTTTGAATTTTCTGAAATAAAACTATAGGAGAAACAAAGAATATTGGGGGAAGTAATAGAGGATGGAGAGAGCAGAAGATTGCTTTGCTCTACTCAGTTTTAGAAACCATTTAGATATCAGGTGTGCAATCATTTTCACAAAACTTATTTAAGGATAATGTCTGGATTAGAAATATTTACATCTGGGGAGTACTGTCTGATAAAGAGTAGGTAAAACAATGTGGATAGATCACTAAAGGGAGAAAACATGATGGTACAGAGAGAAGGGAAGACTGTTGAGAAGAGGTCCTTGCTGATATCAGAATAGGATCCAGTGCACAGGGGTAATGGGAAGCTTCTCTGTGCTGACAAGAAAAAATATAAAACATATGGGCACACATGCAAACATGTGGGTATGGGAGATCATTGTGAAGTTCTCTTCTTTGTGAACTTCACTCATTCCTTGGAAATTAGAATAAAGGTCTACAGCTAGGAAAGAAGATAGGGAGGTTTAAGTGGAGCAATATTAGATGAATGAAATTGAAAGATACTGGTAGGTCTGAAGCTCTGATGCTGGCACACAAACCTGCCCACCTCCTTGGTATTCACCTTGTTTGTGGACTCTACTATTTTCTTTCAGTGAGTGCTATGACTTTCTCCTTGTGAGTTTTCTCTGGCTACAAAAGCAAGTTCATCATAAGTGTGGAGGAATTTTATGATTTCTTTCACAACCAGCAGAATTACTCAAATACAGATGAACTGGTACGGAAGGATATAGACTGCAGCCTCTTCTTCCTTGGGTGGTACATTTAAGATGTTCCACAGAGCCTCCCAAGATCCCAGTTAGGAGCCAAAATACCTCAGGTGCTCTCTGTTAGGGGAACCTCTCTGTTATTTGGAACCCTGATGATGAATGGGTTCCTGGCATACAAACATTGAGTGTTCGAGCTGACAAATTGTTTGGTATGTGTGGTAATTTCTTTAGTTCCCAGGTGCATAAATATAATTAATACACTGGGAAACTGCCAGAACACCCACATTTGTTTCCTAACCCATAGGATTGTCCTCCTGAACAAGTCAGTAATTCAGAAGAAAAATGTGACTTTTTCTCCCACATTTTCTCTTTGTATGAGAGAGAGGTGAAAGAGAGAAAGATTTTCCTTATCCATCAAAGGAATCCAGGTTGCCAAACTTTGTTTCCACGTCTCAGCTATTGTGAATAATGCTAGAATGAACCTATGAGTACAGATGTCTGTTTATGATATTGATTTTGTTTTTTTTACCTGAAAGGAGGATTGCTAGATCATATGGTAGTTTAACTTTTTTGAAGTAAACTATTTTTACATATTTTTTCTACAATAACTTTATCAACTAACAGTCTTACCAACAGAGTACAAATATTCCAGTTTTCTACTTCCAAACTAACATTTGTCATCCCCTATCTTTGTTGGTAGCAGACATCCTAACATTTGTAAGGTGATACCTCACTGCAGTTTCAATTTGCATTTTCTAGTGATTACTGATGTTAAGCACATTTTCACATAAAAGTGAGCCATTTGTATGCATTCTCTGGAAAAAATGTCTGTTCAGGTTTCTTGCCCACTTTCAATTATTTTTGCTATTGACTAATATTTTGAATATTAGCTTCTTATTAGATATGTAGCTTGCAAATTCTTTCTTCTGATTCGTTTGTTTGTTTGTTTGTTTGTTACAGAGTCTCACTCTGTTGCCCTGGGTACAGTACCATGGTGTCATAGCTCACAGCAACCCCAAACTCTTGGGCTCAAGAGATCCTCTTGCTTCAGCCTCCTGAGTAGGTAGGACTTCAGTTATAGATTGTCTTTTTATTTCATTGATTGTTTCTTGGGCTAAAATATAGAAGCATTTTGGTTTGATGCCCAACTGGTTAATTTTTGCTTTTGTTTCTTGTGCTTTTGCTGTCATCTTCAAAAACATCATTGCCAAGATCAAATGTCAAAGAGCTTTTCCTCATGCTTTCTTCTAGGAATTTCATGATATTGCATCTAACATTTAAGTTCTTAATCCATTTCAAATTAATATCTGTGAGTAGTGTAAAACAGGTGTCCAACTTCATTCTTTTACATACTGATATTCAATTTTACCAGCATCATTTGTCAAAGGTGCTATTCTTTCCCCAATTGTGTATTCTTGGCACTCTGGTTAAATATTAGTTGACATATATATTTGAATTTATTTATAGGCTCTTAATTCTTCTTTATTGTTCTATGTGCCTGCTTTTATGCTAGTGCCACAAAATTTTCATTAACTTTGTAACACAATTTGAAATCATAGAGTGTTATGCCTTCAGCTTTGTTCTTTTTTTCCTCAACTTCATTGGGTATTTGGTATCTTTTGTTTTTTTCACATAAATTTTAGAATTGTTATTACCAATTTTGATAAAAATGCTATTAAAATTTTATATGGATTGTACTAAATCTATAGATCACTTAGCATAATATGGATATTGTAACAATATTAAGTATTCTGATATAAGCTCATGAAATAACTTTCTGTTTATTTGTGTCAGCATTTATATCTTTTGCGTCCTTGAGTAAATTTATTCCTAAGTATTTTGGTTTTGATGCTATTGGAAATAAGATTGTTTCTTTCATTTCTTCTCCAGATAGTTCCTTATTACTGCATAGAAACAGAGCTTAATTTTGCATGTTAATTTTGTTTCCTGAAACTGTATTAGTTCATTTATTAGTTATAACAATTTTTTAGTATATAGTCTTGAGGATTTGTATATATAATATCAAGTCATCTGAAAATAGAGACAATTTTTCTTACTTTTCAATTTGAATGTATTTTATTTCTTTCTCCTGTGTAACTGTTCTGATTGAAAGAGTGGGGTCCCTTGTTTTGTTCTAAATATCACTGGAAAAGCTTTTCACTTTTCACTATTAACTATATAATAAGATGTTAACTATAGGCCTGTCACATCTGGTGTTCATTATGTTTTAATACATTCATTTTACACCCAATTTATTAAGAATTTTTTGCCATTAAAAGCTGTTAATTTTTCTCAAATAATTTTTCTGTACACATATAGTTGATTATATAATGTTTATCTTTCATCCTGCTAATGTGGTATATCACACTGGTTTGCATTACATTCTGGGAATAAATCTCACTTTGTCATAATGTATGGTCTTTTTAAGATACTGTTAAATTCAGTTTGCTAGTTTAGAATCTTTATAATCTGTGATTATCAATGGTATTGGCCTATAATTTTTTTTTTCTTGTAGTAATCTTATTTGACTAGCATATCAGGATAATGCTGACATCATAAAATTGCTTGAAGTGTACTTTCTTTCTTAATTTTGTGGAAGAGTTTGAGAGTAATATTATTCTGTTGATGTATTTGGTAGAATTCACCAATGAAGCCATGAGGTTCTGGCCTTTTTTTTATGTTGGGAAGTTTGTTAAAAACTATTATTATTGATGATTCAATATTTTTACTACTTATAAGTTTATTCTGATCTTTTTTAATTTCTCGGGATATATATGTCTAAGAATTTATTTCTTCTAAGTTATTTCATTTTTTGGCATATGATTGTTCAGAGTAGTCTCTTAGAACCCTTTGTATTTCAGTGGTATCAGTTCTTATTTCTCTTCTTCATTTGTAATTTTATTGATTCATCTTTATTGTTTTTCTTGGTCAGTCTAGTTAAAATTTGCCAAGTTTTCTTATCTTTTACAGAACCAGTTCTTAGTTTCATTGATCTTATCTGTCATCTCTATTGTCTGTATTTCTTTAATTCTTCTCTAACCTTTATAATTTCCTTCCTGGATTCCACATTGGGTGCTACACTGGCTTGGCTCAGGTAGAGCTTATTACAGTCTTATCTTTCAGGCTGGATAGGGTTGCTTTGGTATCCTTTGATGGATGAGACCAGAGCCTATGCTTCACAGTTAAGTCTGTTCCACTGCTTGACTCTCTGCCCAGGTAGGGCTGTGGGTCAGGCTCTGAGATTAGATGTAGTTTCTGTTTGGGCTTCCCTTTATCAGGGACTATGATCCTCAGTTGAGCAGTATGTGAATTTAGCAGGACTGCTGGCCAGCAACTCAATCTGAGCAGAACTACTAACTGTGCTCCCTACCCATTGCAGAGCTGCTGGCCATGTGCTCCATTCAGGCCCCACTGCTGAAGAAAATACAGCAAAAACAAGATCAAGATCTCTTGCTGGTCAACGTGAGCACCACCCACCTTCTCAGTTTCCATTTGAGCACAGATGATATAGACGTTCTGGTACTCCAGTGTTCCCAGTGAGGTGGAAGACAAAGGAGCCTACTAAGATCTGTGCCCCCCCAGTACAGGAAAGAATGGATGTCCTCCTCAGACTATTTTCTCCACTAAAAAAGCCACAGTCTCAGAGAAACCCTTTCAGTGCAGCAATGTGCAAGCCGGGGAAGGGGGAAGATGGTTTCACCCTCCTAAGGTAACTTATTTCCGTTTTCCTGGTCCAAAAGAATACTTAAATCCTGCCCCTGGATTTGGTGAATTTCACAAAAATGTGTGGATGATTCCTATTTAGCCTTTCTGTACTGGAAACTTAACCAGGGAGCAGCTCTTCCATCATCTTGCTGATACCCCACAGGCACTATGTTGAGTCAAATTCTAATAAACTCCCAAGACTCATCACAGAGCATCTAATGGAGATGCTCATCACATCTCATGGTTCTTTCAGGTAGAGCCCAATATGCGCCAAGGGGATCCCAACCTTTCTTTACTCCTGCCAATATTTCTGAAACACCAAAATAAAAGTTATTATAAGAGTTATAAATAAGTACTAATATCTATAAAGATATAAATATTTGATAATATAGTAATATAATTTTAGAGAGGAAATTCATATTCATATTTAGGCAGCAAAAATATTGGCTAAAGTATCTTTTAAAATTCTAACAAGTTACATGGATTATAGAAGATATCTAAATTTTCAAAAACCATTTCAATTAAAATTTTTCCAAGTTTATTTTATTCGCTTGCTGAGGTAACAGGAAAAATATCATCACAGAACTTACAAAAAGTAGAACATGATCAAATCCCATTTATAATCATCATCTCTTCAATGTAAGAGCATTTTTAAAAGAAATTTTTTTTTAATTTTTTAGAGACAGAGCCTAACTTAATCCCCCTCAGTAGATTGCAATGGCATCACAGCTCATAGCAGCAACCTCCAATTCCTGGGTTTAGGTGATTCTCTTGCCTCAGTCTCCCTAATAGCTGGGACTACAGGTGCCCACCACAACACCTGGCTATTTTTTGTTGCAGTTTGGCCGGGACTGGGTTCAAATGTACCACCCTCGGTATATGAGGCATGCACCCTGACCACTGAGCAACAGGCACTGACCCCCCTCAAAAAAAATTTTTATACTGTATATTTAAAGTTTATTACTTCTAGGATTTTTAAGAGTTCTGAAATCAGGAAAATATTGTCTTTCTTTTCTTTTTCTTTTTCTTTTTTTTTTTTTGTTTGAGACAGAGCCTTAAGCTGTCACCCTGGACAGAGTTCTGTGGCATCACAGCTCACAGCAACCTCCAATTCCTGGGCTCAAGCGATTCTCTTGCCTCCGCCTCCCAAGTAGCTGGGACTTCAGGCACCTGCCACAACACCCAGTTATTTTTTGGTTGCAGCCGTCGTTGTTTGGCTGGTCCAGGCTGGATTCAAACCTGACAGCTCAGGTGTACGTGGCTAGCACCTTAGCCCACTGAGCCACAGGCGCCGAGCCAGAAAAATATTTTCTAAATTCTTAAGCAGATAGGGTTGAGTAGCCATTTAATTATCTCTCTCTCTCTCTCATATATATATATATATATATATATATATGTATGTATGTATGCATATATAGTTATCATTTCTATGCTTGGTGCTTGGTCTTGACTATTAAGCATTATATTGTATATCTTATATATGTGTATATATATGTATACATATATACACATATACACATATATACATATATATACAGAGAGAGAGAGACTGCATAACTTTTGAAAAGGAATTTGTGAATGTAAAATGGACACATAGACATAATAGCAGCAATTCTCTGAAAATGATATTTGGGGGATGATTTTATATTTACTATACTAGTCAGCTTGGATTAAATTTCAGTAACAGAAGACCTTAGTATTAGAATAGTTTACACGAATAAGCTCATATTGACTCATGGTTCAATGATGGTTCTCTTTGGTTTTCTTTTCATTTAAGAACCCAGACTAAAAGAGGCAGCTATTCCCTGTAATTTTGCCAAGCTTGTGGCAAAGGGAAAACATACTTGGTCATGAACCACATACTGGCTCTTACTTGGAAACTCACATGGTGCTCTCATGCCCTTATACTGAGTAGCCAAGACCAAAGTTAGCAATAATAATGATGGGATGGCATAAGTCTCCCACAGTTTTGAACTTTGCATGGAAAAGAAGGAGCATTTTGAACAATATTATTAAAAACCACAACACTAAGTAGAATATTACAAAGTCTTATAAAAGCACAAGTTTCTATAATAGAATGTTAGAAAAACATTTATCTGTAAATATACATGGGGGATAGTTTCAGGGTGTTCCATGAATAACAATATCTGAAGATGTTCAAGTTTCTTATATAAAATGGAATCACGTTTGTATATGACCTACAGATATCCATCCAAATCCTTTAAATCATCTCTACTTATGATACATAATACAATGCAAATGTTGTATAAACAGTTGTTACACCATGTTATACTTTTGTTTATATCTTTTTATTGTATTGTTATTTTTATTGTTACAACAAATAATTTTGATCCATAGTTGGATGAATCTGTGTATGTACAACCCACAGACAGAGACAGATGACTGCATTTGTCAGAGGCAAATTGAACCTTGCTATGTGTGTGCGGGGGGAGGTGTTTGTGTGTATGTATAATAGGTATATTTGTGTGATTCTGTGAGGGGAAGGGATATTTGGTTTATTTAACACTCTGCCGTGGTGTTTTCAATAGTTATAAAATATCAAGTCCTTTCTTTACTCCGAACAGTGTGGTTTAATGTTTCAATGGTTGATATAAATACCAGTTAAATTTATTTATTCACTTCCTTCAGTGATGGGTTATTTTTCTTGTATTGTCTCTGTCTCGCCAACTTTCTTTTTCTCTTCCTGTCATTTGTTAGGATCATTATCACAATTTTATGTCTTTCATCTTCAGGCATAAAAGAAAAGATCAATTATTAGAGTGAGAAAACCATTGAGAGAGAAATTTGTCCTAGTGTTGGGAATAATTCTCTGAGTACTACAGGTACTTGATAGTCTTTGGGCCAGAACAGAGGTCAGAAGGGAGACCCCGCCACAACGTAGGAAAATTAAGTGCCCAAAACCTGGTCCCACACTTTAAAGAATGGCTGTTGGTTAGAACAGAGTGTACCAAGGAAGTAATTAAGCTGCTGCAAATGCCCACCAACCCAGGAATGGATTAACAAGCTGTGGTATAGGTATACCATGAAATACTATTCAGCCATTAAAAAAAGATGGAGACTTTACATCTTTTGTAAGGAGGAAGAGTTGGAACACGTTATTCTTTGTAAAGCATCACAAGAATGGAGAAGCAAGAATCCTATGTCCTCAATTCTGTTGTGAGGACAGAGCTATTAAAAAGCTAGTACACAATGGGGGTGGGAGAAGGGACAGCAGAAAGAGGAAGGAAAGAAGGGGGTGGGGGTCACAGTGTGTGACACACCTTTTAGGGGGCAGGACACAGTAATAAGTGGGACTTCACCTAACAAATGCAATCAATGTATCCTGGTTCTTTGTACCCTCAATGAATCCCCAATAACAACAATAGAAAAAAAAAGCCTGCTGGACCCGTCCACAGTCTTTATTTGAACAAACTCTCTTATGCTAAATACAACAATATAGTGAATCATCACAAATGGATGGCCACATATAGTAACATCAATTTAGTGTTCAATACAAAGATCCATATTTTCCTTGGTTCCTAACCAATCAATTATAAATTGTAACTACTGCCAAAGAGAATATACCACAGGTTACTCCAATGTGTTCACTTTATAAAAACTAATCAAGGTCTTCAAAATGTATATACTTTTCTAAATATTTATCATTTGTAACAAATATTGGTTTTGTATAATTTTATACTCACATTTTTATTTCTTATTTAAAACATTACTATGTTAAGATCATGCTCATTCTTTTTTGTATCTGCCTAGAGCCATTATAAGTATAAACAATAATATTTTACCTGTTCCAATGATGGGTATTTGACATTCTTACAAACTAATAACATTATATCAGAGTGCATATATGTGAGTATATCAGAGTGCATATATGTGAGCACATATTCAGAATAAATTTTTAAAAATACCTCATGAAAAAATGTATACTTTTGATACTGAAATAGTTTATGCTCCTGTACACTCAACAGTGTACAGGAGTGCCATGTCTACACATGTCATCTAATACAGAGTTAAATTTGATCTGATTCTGAAGACTTTTTCTATGCTTATATAATGAAATTCCAAATCATTGACCACACAAGTGGCTATTATTTTTCTTTGTATTTTTGTTTTTAATCTCTTACCCTCCCTTACATTTGACCTGGCTCCTTATCAATCTTAAGTCCCATGGCCCATCCTTATGACTGTGTCTTGCAAGCAATCTACTCTATCTGCTCTTTTCTATCCTCAGTGTGATCTCCTGGCAGCCTCATCTCTAAGTTCTACCTCCTTGATTTCTGGCCACACTCTGATGACTGTGACTGCTCAAAGACAGAACATGGCTGAATGCCCCATTTTTTTTATTGTTTGGGATTCATTGAAGGTACAAAGAATTCAGATATGCTGAATGTATTTGTTAGATAAACTCCCTCTTATAATTGAGTCCCACACCCAAGAGGTGTACCATACATCATGACTCCCATCTCCCATACCTCCTTTCTCCCTCCCTTACTCCCTTACCCCACCCCTTATATTAGCTCACCTATTGCCTTCATATTAGAATTGATTACATTGGATTCTTGCTTCTCTATTCTTGTGATGCTTTACTAAGAAACATGTGTACCACCTCCATCCAGTTTATTACAAAAGATGTGAAGTCTCCATATTTTTAATGGCTGAATAGTATTCCATGGTATTCATACACCACAGCTTATTAATTGATTCTTGGGTTGGTGGGAATTTAGGATGATTTCATAATTTGGCAATTGTAAATTGAACCACAATAAACAGTCTAGTTAAAATGTCTTTATGATGAAGGATTTTTTTTTCTTCTAGGTAGACGCCGAGTAATAGGATTGCAGGATCAAATGGGAGTAATTTGAGTTCTTTGAGGATTCTCCATACTTCCTTCCAAAAAGGTTGTATTAGCTTATAGTCCCACTAGCAGTGTAAAAGTGTTCCCTTCTTGCCACATCCACACCAGCATATGCAGCTTTGAGACTTTGTGATGGGGGCCATTCTTACTGAGGTTAGGTGATATCTCAGGGTGGTTTTGATTTGCATTTCTCTGATGATTAGGAATGATGAGCATTTTTTCATATATTTGTTAGTCATTCATCTATCTTCTTTAGATAAGGTTCTATTCACATCTCTTTTCCAGTGATACGTGGGATTGTTTGGTGTGTTATGGTTGATTAATTTGAGTTCTCTGTAGATCCTAGCTATGAAGCTTTTGTCCAATTCATATCATGCAAATATCTTTTCCCATTCTGAAGTTTGTCTATTTTCTTTGGTTGTTGTGTTCTTAGTTGTACAGAAGCTATTCAGTTTAATTACGTTCCATTTCTTTATTTTTGTTGCTGTTGCAATTGCCACAAGAAATCTTTTTCATGAAATCTTTCCCAAGGCCAATATCATCAAGTGTTTTCCTAACACTTCCTTCGAGGATTTTTATGGTTTCATGCCTTAGATTTAAATCTCTTATCTCTCTTGAATCAAGTTTTGTAAGTGGTAAGAGGTGTGGGTCCAGTTTCAGTCTTTTAGATGTGGTCATCCAGTTCCCCCAGCACCATTTATTGAATAGGGATTTTTTTCCCCAATTTTTTATTGAATAAAGTATGTTTTTGTTTGGTTTATGAAAGATCAGGTGGCTGTAAGATGTTAGTTTCTCTTTATTTATTTATTTATTTATTTATTTTATGAAATCATCACTGTGTACATTAATGCATTTATGGGGTACAATGTGGTGATTTTGTATACAATTTGGAATGCTTACATCCAACTGGTTAACATAACCTTCACCTCACTTACTTTTGTTGTATTAAGCGAATTATACTCTACTCTTAATAGTTTTGACATGTACCCTTGCATTGTGCACAGTAAGTGAGATCCCAGCAATTACCCTCCCTCCTCTCAAGCTCCTCCCTCTGCTCCCCTCTCTTTCTTCTTCTCTCCTTCATTCTGGATTATAGTTGTGCTTTATCATTTGTATGAAAGTGTGGGTAATTATATATTGGTTTTATACTAGTACTGAGTACATTGGATACTTTTCCTTCCATTCTTGAGATACTTTACTAAGAAGAATATGTTCCAGCTCCACCCAGGTAAACATAAAAGAGGAAAGTCTCCTTCTTTTTGTGGCTGCATAATATTCTATGGTATACATATACCACAATTTGTTAATCCATTCATGGGTTGATGGGCACTTGGGTTGCTTCAATAACTTGGCAATTATGAATTGGGCTGCAATAATTTTTATTGCAAATATTTTGGCGCAAATATTTTTATTGTAAAATGATTTTTTGGTAATCTAAATATATACCTAGTAGAGAAATTGCAGGATCCAATGGCAGGTCTACTTTTAGTTCCCTAAGTATTCTCCAAACTGCTTTCCAAAAAGAACATATTAGCTTGAATTCCCACCAGCGTGCAGAAGTGTTCCCTTCTCTCCACATTCATGCCAACATGTGTAGTTTGGGGATTTTTTTGATATGAACTAATCTTACTGGAGTTAGATGATATCTTACAGTGGTTTTCATTTGCATTTCTCTGATGATTAAAGATGATGAACTTTTTGTGTGTGTTTGGAGGTCATATGCCTGTCTTCTTCAGAGAAGCCTATTGAAGTCTCTAGCCCACAATGAAATGGGATCACTTCTTCTTTTCCTATTAATAAGTTTGAGTTCTCTGTGAATTCTAGTTATCAAACCTTTGTCAGAAACAGACATGCAAAAATCTTCTCCCGTTCTGAGGGCTGTCTGCTTGCTTTATTTACTGTGCTTTTGGCTGTGAAAAAGCTTTCTAATTTGATCAGATCTCAGTAATGTGTTTTTTTGCTTGTTTGTTTTTATTAAATTATAGCTGTGGACATTAGTGTGCTCATGGGGTACAATGTGCTGGTTTCACATACAATCTAAAATATTTTCATCAAACTCGTTAACATACCCTTCATGGCATTTTCTTAGTTATTTTGTTAAGGCATTTATATTCTGCATTAAGTAAGTTTCACCTGTACCCTTCTAAGATGAACCGTAGGTGTGATCCCACCAATTACCCTCCCTCCATCCATCCTCCCCTCTCCCCTCCCCTCCTTTGCCCTTTTCCCCATATTCTTATCCTATAATTGGGTTATAGCCTTCATATGAAAGCTATAGATTAGTTTCATAGTAGGGTTGAGTACATTGGATACTTTTTTTTCCATTCTTGAGATACTTTGCCCTAGAAGAATACGTTCCAGCTCCATCCACATAAACATGAAGGAGGTAAAGTCTCCATCTTTCCTTAAGGATGCATAATATTCCATGGTATACCACAATATTCCATGGTGTACCATGGCATACCACAATTTATTAATCCATTCATGGGTTGATGGGCACTTGGGCTTCTTCCATGACTTAGTAATTATGAATTGGGCTGCAATAAACATTCTGGTACAATATCTTTGTTATAATGTGATTTTTTATCTTCTGGATATATACCTAATAAAGGAATTATAGGATCAAGTGACAGGTCTATTTTTAGATCTCCAAATATTCTACAAACATCTTTCCAAAGGAAATGTATTAGTTTGCATTCCCACCAGCAATGTAGAAGTGTTCCCTTTTCTCCACACCCATGCCAATGTCTTTGGTTTGGAGATTTTGTAATGTGGTGTAATCTTATTGGAGTTAGATGATATCTCAAAGTAGTTTTGATTTTCCTTTCTCTGATGATTAAGCATGATGAACATTTTTTCATGTGTCTATAGGCTATGTACCTGTCTTCTTCAGAGAAGTTTCTCTTCAGATCGCTTGCCCACCCTGAGATGGGCTCACTTGTTCTTTTCTTGCTAATATGTTTGAGTTCTTTGGGGATTCTGGTTATTAAACCTTTGTCAGAGGCATAACCTGCAAATATCTTCTCCCATTCTGAGAGCTGTCTGCTTCCTTTACTTACTATGTTCTTGGTTGTGCAGAAGCTTTTTAGATTGATCAGATCCCAATAGTGTATTTTTGATGTGGCTTCAATTGCCCAGGGAGTCCTCCTCATAAAATATTCACCCAGGCCAATTCCTTCAAGAGTTTTCCCTGCACTTTCTTCTAATATTTTTATAGTTTCATGTCTTAAGTTTAAATCCTTAATCTAGTGAGAGTCTATCTTAGTTAATGGTGAAAGGTGTGGGTCCAGTTTCTGTCTTCTACATGGCACCAGCCAGTTCATCCAGCACCATTTGTTAAATAGAGAATCATTTCCCCACTGAATGTTTTTAATTGGCTTGTCAAAGATCAAATAATGGTAGGTATCTGGGTTTATCTCTTAGTTCTCTATTCTGTTCCATACATCTACCTCCGTTTTTGTGCCAGTACCATACTGTTTTGATCACTATTGATTTATAGTAGAGTCTGAGGTCTGGTAGCGTAATTCCTCCTTTGTTTTTATTTCTGAGTAATGTCTTGGTATTCGAGGTTTTTTCTGATTCCATATAAAATGAAGTATTATTTTTTCAAGGTCTTTAAAATATGACAATGGAGCTTTAGTAGGAATTGCATTAAAATTGTATATTGTTGAAGATAGTGGTCAAGACGGTCCCGTAGCCCATTCCCGTAGGACACCACGTGAGAGAGAGGAAGCTCTGGATCTTTCTCCGTGTGAAATATTGGAGTGGATGGACAGCTGGAGATGTGCAGCAAATTGATAGATCGTTGTGTTTGAGGTGCAATTCAAAACCGCAGACTCTACTACAGTCTTTTCCCCTGCTGGGCAGAGAAGCAGTAGCCAGCCCTTCCCACAGGGAAGACAGCAGTTCGCAACTCACAAAACCTAATTGATACAAATTCCATTGAAGTGTGGATTTCAGAGTTTGGCGACCAGAAAGGAGTGCTGCTTGGAGCCATAGAGGACTGGGCAGCCCAAGTGAGAGAAGAGGGGAGGGGACCCTGCCGGGAAATAGACATTTTGAAATCTCGAAATGGTGAACACCCTTTCCCCAGATCATTGAGAGTAATTGATCCTACAGTGCCATCCCAGGTGGGGAATCCTGGTGAGGTCTGGCTGTGCAGGGTGCTCAGGGATCGGAGGTTTGGAGGAGACACTCTGAGCTGTGGAAATCGGTGAACAGGGTCCCCATGCACTTCAGCAGTGGAAAAAAGAGGCAGTTCAAAGTGGCAGCAACAGCCAGCCACGACTGCGGAGCCCCTCCCCCTCAGGCGCAGAAGTTGCCGTGTGGAGCGGCTCACCCATAGCCATTTGCAGCCACCAGTTCGTGAGAGAAAAGGAGGGCAGAGTGGAGAGTTTTATGACCTGCAAACCCTCACACCAAATTGGGAGGTCGGTTGGGAGCTCACGTCTGGAGCAGAACACCCAAAGGAGGGCAACTTTTAGAAGGCAAACAGGTGGAGAAACTCCAAAAGTGGCAACCGGCCTGTTATAGTGGCTTCCATAGTAACAAAGTAAACTCTGAAGCACATATAAGCCTGGGAACCACTCACAGCGCCATCTGGTGTCTGCAAAGTATATTGCATCAAAAATTTATTCCACTAAAATTGACTTGTACCGCTTACATAAAGACGTGTATTTCTATATATATATACAAGAATAATATTTCTGAGGTTGGTTTTTTTATGTATATATCCTTTTCTCAGAGGAGTCATTGATAAATAATTTTTTATTTTACTTTCTTTCCGTAGGTTATTTTTAATAT
The DNA here is from genome assembly GCA_963573935.1 of Arctocebus calabarensis. NCBI lineage: Eukaryota > Metazoa > Chordata > Mammalia > Primates > Lorisidae > Arctocebus > Arctocebus calabarensis. The sequence goes on along the minus strand of CAUYON010010028.1, from coordinate 419 downwards.
CTTCTATTTTCAATTGTATTTTTCTTTTTCCTTTCTTCTATCTTGTAACTCTTTTACAAACACTACTTTCTTTTTTCTCTCTCCCCTTCCTCTTCTTCCCTTCTTATAGATTCTAAGAGTGCTTACATCATTTTTTAGAGGCTTTTTTCTTTTTTTTCTCTTTTCTCAAGTATTTTACAAGTAACATTTTTATAGTAGATCTTTTTATTTGTTTGTTTCGTTCTTTGTTGTGGTTGTTGATTGTTTTTTTGTGTTTGTTCTGTTTTTTTTGTAGGTCTGTGTGTTTCTGACTGTTGGGTGTATCTGTGGGCTTGTGTGCCTGGTAGCCCTCTTACTTGTGTATTACCTCATTTGGTCTCAAAGTGATTGGAGTTGTAAATGTTTTCCTTGCCACCTTGACCCTTCAGTCTTCCCCCTCC
>CAUYON010010027.1:0-20975 GCA_963573935.1 Arctocebus calabarensis | reverse complement strand
GGTCAATTTCTTGTGAATTTCCTAGGCCTCAATCCCATGAAAGGACTGTATCCATTCATTGATACATTCATTCACCTTGCCCCTGGTGGAAGGGACTGTATTCATTTGTTTCCTGGCCACGGAACCCATACACCTATATATTCCCTGAGACTAAAGGCCTAAAGGAGGAGATGGGGAAAGACTGAGAGAGAAACGGAGAGAGCTTCTCTCTCCCCACTAGAATTTTCTCCCTCTACCAGATGCCTTAATGCTTTTTGTATTCTTTTCTTTCTTTTCTGTGAATAAATTCTGTCTTACAAAAATAAAAAAATAAAAAAATAAAGAAAAGAGCTGTGAAGGCAGATGGTGGTGATGGTTGCACATCATTGTATGTAATACCATCCAACTGTACATTTAACAGGGCTTGGTGCCTGTGGCACAGTGGTTGCAGCACTAGCCACATACAACGAGGGTGGCGAGTTCAAACCCAGCCCAGACCAGCTAAACAACAAAAAAATAGCCAGGCGTTGCAGTGGCCATCTATAGTCCCAGCTACTTGAGAGGCTGAGGCAAGAGAATCGCTTAAGCCCAAGAGTTGGAGGTTGCTGTGATCTGTAACACCACAGCACTCTACCAAAGGGCGACGACAGAGTGAGACTGTGTCTCAAAAAAAAAAAAAAAAATTAAGATAGTAAATTTCATGTTATGTATATTTTACCACAACAAAAAAATAGAAAAAATAAGATTTTATCTTTTTAACATACAATCCATGGCCCAACACTAACACTCCTATTTGGTCCGTATGTCCACATGTGTCTCCTAATCAAGGGTTAATGGTGACATCCTTTCAGTACACTGAAATGTACTGTAATTCATGTGTGCTTAGTCAAATCGATTTACTAATCACATTGTTTTAAATTAATAAACTCTCATAAAACAAACAAGAGGCTTAAAAAGATTCCAGTTAAAAAAAATCTTGGATAACGATAAAGTGAGCCCAAGTGAACAAAACAGCAGAGCTGTCATTTCTATTCCGAGTATCCTCTTCATCAGCCACTTTAAGATGCAGAAACAATCACAATCCAGGAAGATATGCTAAGAAACTCACCAAAACGTTGTTGGGATTATTTAAAATGTAGATTTGCATCTACTATCATTCATGATGAACTTTATCCTAAGTAAATACCATGCCTTCAGATATTAGCTAATGATAGCAGAACAGGAATATAACTTACAAATAAACAAGGATACATACATGAGGAATTGCATGCATTTTAATCAATAGTGATATTCTCGTCAAAAAGTTTAGATACTACTGCTATAAAACCAACACTGCCCAAAAGAACTTGTGATGATAAAATAGCTTTATCTGCACTGCCCACTGCTGAAAGCACTAGCCACAAGTATCTATCAAGCAAGTGAAATGTGGCTGGTGGATCTGAAGCCATATGTAACTAATGGCTACTTTACTGGACAGCGCAGCTCTGGGCCACTAACACTTCATTGCTATCTCAAAACATACAGCTCCCCAGCAAGCAGGGCCCTGTCCTGCTTTCATGTCTTTGGCCATGTTATCCTCTCCACCTAGAATGTTCTCCCCATCTTCTTCATCTAGCAACAAGTTCTCAATTTTGAAGACACACCTCAAATGTCACCTTTCTTTAGCTTTTCCTGACTATTCCCTACCCCACAAAATTAATTGTTGGCTCAGATCTATTCCTCTATCCCTTTTATGTTCCTCCATTATAGCACTTAGAGCTATTTGCTCCCATGTCTGAAGTTCTATAATTTTGAGTTTCTCAAGGCAGAGCCATGTCTAAGAATTCATCTTTCATTATGCCTGGCACATAGTGAATGTTCAGTAACATTTACTGAATAAGGCAATGAATGAACTGACCAACCTTGATCTCCCAATTTACAATGTACTATTCTTTCCACTACACCAAAATATGGCTCCAGAAAAGCAGGCTGGAGGCGAGTCTTTTCTACCTCACAGTACAAGATGCTACTTCAAAGTCAACACTATATCTGTTATTATAATTTTTTGTTTCTGTCTCTTTCAGATGCAAGTATCACAGATATCTCTTAAGTAGGCTCAGAGACATTCATCCTTCTTAGAGTGTAAGATAAAGGGGATACTAGTCCCCTTTCTGAAGTGTCAACTTTCAAATAGTACAAGTTAAAGTGATGGCTCTGATGCAGTAATATTTTTTCATGTGTTTTACTAATATTTACCAAGGCTTTCTGTGTACTCTACATGCCATTTCAGCTACTGAGGTGCAAGTGTATGTCTCCCCCATACCCTTTCACTCAAAAAAAACCTTGTTCTTTCTTCATCATCATTAAATGAACATGACTTTGTCAGAAAAACCAAAGACAGACTTTGACCATGGCACTTGCTTATTCTGGACTTCATTTCTGAATTCTAGATTTGGTTATATTTAGTGAAGCTATAATCATCATCATGCCCGAAGCCAGGAAGAAGACACCATTCACAAACCACCCCCTGAAAATCTGCAGTTGCCTCTAAAAAACCAGACTCCCCAGCAGGCAAAGACATCTGAAGTGGGAGGGATCAAACTGGTGTTTGCGTCAAAAGAAGGTCTCAGGTACTTATAACTAATCTCTGTCTGACACACAAGGCTCTTTAGAAACTTTTCTCCTTTTCTCCCCTGCATACCTTCTGCTCTGGTCAGTCAAACATCCTTCATTATCTCCTGGGTTCACTCCTTTTGTAACACTAGTCACTCCCCACACCTGCTTCTGCTTAAGCTTTTTGCTTTCTTATGACAGCTTTTGGGACCGTCCTTCCCCCAGACACTAGCTACTCCCTTTCCCTACAATTAGCTGGGGTACAGTAGGGAAGCAGTACATACTAAACACCTATTCAATTGCTATTCAAAAGACCCAGAGCCACTGAAGAAAGTGAACAGGGAGCACTTCCATCAAGCAAAAGCGAAAGAATGTCATTCTACCACTCCCTGTCCTTTCCTTGATTTTGAAGGGGAAATTTGTACTGACCAAAACTGTAACACTAGACTAGTCACTATTCTCAAAATTCATTATACGATTTCACCACTCCTTTGCATATGCTATTCTCTCTCGCCTTGGGTAACCTTCATCTGGAACATCTGCTGGGCAATTTCTATTCCTGTTCAAACCACATATGATCTATGAACTCGCACCCCCAGGCACTTTCTCTTTATCATCTCGCATATCTTTTACCATCTGCTAAAAGCTGGACATTTATCTCAAGGTTATTGTACAGTGCTTCCCACAAAGAAGCACTAATATCCACTAGACAAATACATATATGCATCATATTAACACCACAAGTTAGAATTATGTGACTAGTAAGTTTTTTTTTTAAGCAGTGGTTTCACACACAGTTGTAAGCCTTACTACTTTGCTCTGCAGGTAGGAGAAATTATCAAAGTTTACTAATATGGAAAGGCAGTAGCTCTCATTAGCCCTAGATCTGGATTCCTTGAGTATAGGTGAGAAAACTGTTCTGAGGAGCCACCTGGCCCATCTCATATAGAATTGATACAGTCCTGGCTTGGCACCTGTGGCTCAACAGGCTAAGGCGCCAGCCACATACACCTGAGCTGGCGGGTTCAAATCCAGCCTGGGCCCGCCAAACAACAATGACGGCTGCAACCAAAAAATGGCAGGGTGTTGTAGTGGGCGCCTGTGGTCACAGCTACTTGGGAGGCGAAGGCAAGAGACTCGCTTGAGCCCAGGAATTAGAGGTTGCTGTAAGCTGTGATGCCATGGCACTCTACCCAGGGTGACAGCTTGAGGCTTTGTCTCAAAAAAAAAAAAAAAAAAGAATTGATACAGTTCTGGAACACTGCCTTAGACACAGCAATCAATAAAGTTATTTATTGCTTAAAGCTTAGATATAAGGCCTCATATAGCTAAGGAACTATGATAAAAGCATAGCTTCTCAGTCCTTCCTTGAACATTGCTCCAATTTCCCCACTGAACTCATTCTGGAATCTTAAACCAAACCTTCCCTTGACATCACATACCCATTAACTTGGGCATGATTTAGCATCTCATCATGGCATCTTCACTGAGAAAGCTAGAGAGAAAATACCCTCCCTGGTGAGAGCACATGTAGTGAGAATAAGGAGGAGCGAGTTAGTCAGGCTACAGCTGACATGACACAGCTGGTCTGGTCGGTTTAGGTCTTACGTCAGACCTTCACCTCATGTCCTCCATTCCCATTTTGTAAATTTAGCTTCAACCTAAAAATGTGTATTTTGAGTAGTTGAAGGCAATTGATTTAAGAGATTAACTTTTGAATTGGAAACGTTGTAATAGGTCACGGGTTATGCTGATTATGGTTTAAGATAAGGGTTAATATGGTTTTTGCTTTGAACTTTTATGTATAAAACTGTGGCTTTAGGGCGGCTCCTGTGGCTCAGCGAGCAGGGCGCTGGCCCCATATACCGAAGGTGACGGGTTCAAGCCCGGCCTCGGCCAAACTGCAAAACTGTGGCTTTAGAAATGGAAGAGCAGAACAGTCTTGGAGAGGCTACTCTTACTGTTCTCTAGAAGTGCTGGCCTTTCAATAATAAAGCCTGGTGAGGCAGTGCTCGTAGCTCAGTGGGTAGGGCACCGGCTACATGCACCAAGCCTTGCGGTTCAAACCTGGCCTGGGCTTGCTAAACAACAATGACAAATGCAACAACAACAACAACCAAAAATAGCCAGGTGCTGTGGCAGGACAATAATAACAACAAATAGCTAGGTGCTGTAGTCCTAGCTACTTGGGAGCTGAGGCAAGAGAATCACTTAAGCCCAAGATTTGGAGGTTGCTGAGAGCTGTGATGCCACAACACTCTACCTAGGGTGAGACTCTATCTAAAAATAAATAAATAGTGAGACTCTATCTAAAAATAAATAAATAAAGCTTGGTGAACCTATCCCCCATCTCTAAGTCTTCCTAGACTGTAACAGGCAGCCAGATCCTCTTCATCCGGCAACACTAGCACCCACCTAGAGATAGCCATTGCCCTCCAAATTCATGATTTAAAGCTTTCACTGTCCCCAAACAAGTCTCTGCTGGACTAGTGACACCAGGCCAGAAAGGCTGGTGTTACCAATGAAGAAAGAATGCTGGTAGCCAGGCATTCTCCTGTCTTGCCCAGCACCTGCTCCTCAGGGTTCAATTCCTTACTATAAAGTTAATAATAAAGGGGAACATTAGGGAAAAAGAGATAATCAGTGGGATATAGTGGTAACCCGGTCTGCACTTCAAGCCTCCCACTTCACCCCTCCTCAACTGCCTGACCACTGCCCTGGAAACTCAAGTGTACAACTCTCACAGTCCTTAGACAACTCTTTCTGGGACTGGTGTATAGGTCAGCATATTGGGAATCACAGGGAAAAGGGTCCAGGGAAGGAGTGTAACTATCCCAAACTACCGACCCTTTATGGAGTTGGTGAGGCCTCTGCAAAGAACATCTGGCTCTGCCCACCCATGACAGGGGAAAAAGGATTGCTTCAGATTGCTATAGCCAAACTAGCTTTCACATTGTTCCCATGCCCCTTAATTTTACATATATGTAATATATATATAAAACACATAATCCGTATGCATACATATAAAGACAGTATATATGATATATATATAAGATGTAATATTACTGGTAAATAATGGCTACCATTTATTGAACACCTAAAAAATGTTAAATAGTTTGTACACTTTGCTTCATTTAATCTTCAAGACCACCCCATAAAACAGTGGTTCTCAAACTTTAACTTGAATCAGAATCTCTCCAGGAACTTGTTAAAACCCCACACACCACAGCCTATGATGTGAGGCCCAAGAATTTGCATTTCTAACAAGCTCTCATGTGATAAGGATACTCTTGATCCAGGCTCTACTTTGTGAATTATTGCCATAGGGTAAGAAAGAATCAAGAGAGATTTGAGAGGTCTTGTCCAAGGTTCCATGGTAAGTAAAGAATAGTTACAGAACTTGAACCTAGCTCTGCCTGACTCTACAGACAGTGCTAGTGACTATGCTACTGTTCCTGTGCAGCATGTATGCCTTGTCTTCCCAAACTCACTAACAGACGTCACACTTTATACCACACTCATCCCTTTTAGAACTTTGTAGTGCCTTTAGACTTGGTAGGTGCTACATAAATTCTTTGTGTACTGGCTGCTACATATCTACATACTTCTAAGAGCCACAAATTGACACTCAATTAAAGCCAAAGTACATCAAAAGAGAAGCACTGCCAGTCCTGGTTTTACATGATATTCTATCTTGCTACTGAGTCTCAGCCCACAATGCCATCATACTGGCCAACTCCTATTCATTCTTCAGTCACGTCCTCCAGAAAACAATTCTTGGCTTCCCCCAAATGGGGGCAAGTACCCTGAGTTTATCTCCATGATGGCACTTATCATTCTATCCCCTAATTGGCTATTTTCTGTCTCTCAAAGTAGTTTATCAGGGCGTCGCCTGTGGCTCAGAGAGTAGGGCGCCAGCCCCATATACTGAGGGCTGTGGGTTCAAACCCGGCCCGGCCGAACTGCATCAAAAATTAGCCGTGCGCTGTGGCGGGCGCCTGTAGTCCCAGCTACTTGGGGGCTGAGGCAGGAGACTCGCCTAAGCCCAAGAACTGGAGGTTGCTGTGAGCTGTGACTCCACAGCACTCTACCAAGGGCGATAGAGTGAGACTCTGTCTCCACAAAAAAAAAAGTAGTTTATCAGCACTAGCATCTAGTATGATACATCCCCGAAGCCTAGATCAGTGCCTGGCACATCACAGGCACTCCTTCTTCGTTGAATGAATAAATGCAGAGTTGCAAGTTCTAAATTCCACTTAAAAATATCATAATGCATGATGTGCAGTTCTCAGGAATGAACTTCTGGGTACACAAAGGCAACTTAGATAAATACATAACAAAGATCAATTTTGCCTTTCCCCATCACTCTTCTCACAATTAGAGACCAGGCGCTTAGGGCAGCACCATCTATGATGAGACAATATCCTAGTTGGACAAAGTGCTTCTGGGCTCTATAGTCAGCAAAAGCCATTCAAAGAAAAGGAAAGGGCTCTGTGCCCCCCGCCCCATTTCTCCTGAATTTTCTGTCACACACTGTCCTCCTTCATTTCTCCACTCCACTGCAGTCAAGGGCTTTGGCACAGGAGGAAACAGATATATCAGACTCAAGGATGCCATCTGACAGTGGGCACAGAAGCATCTCCTCTCCTGCACCAAAGCCCACAGGAAGGATCCAGAGGGACAGTGACTCAGGCTCCAGATTAAGTCCAGCTAGAGCAGTACTTAGAATGGAAAAGAGCAATCATTTCACAAAGACGTTAGTTGTCAGATTCTTTTTTTAAAATTGTGTTTTAAAAGTAGACTTCAACCCTATCCTCAGAAAACTGGGCCCTGCTAAATCTAGTGCTTATACAAGCTGAGAGCCCAACACAGCTTCTTCATCTTCCCAACCCATCCACCAACCTGCAACATTCAACCATGACAAGCATTTCCTAGGCCTAGGTCAGGACCCTTCCTTCTACCTTGGCTTGCAGAAGACTCCTTCTTAGAGAGGCCTCTTAGCTTTCTCTTCCCTAGCTAAAAAACTGTTCCCTGCCACCACCATGTTGCAGTAATACAACCCTCCCCCTTCCTGGGACCCTTCTCAGTTTATAACACAACCTACAGCAGGTTGGCCCCATCCAATTAGTTGGAATTGCTTCATGCCAACGAAATTGCTGCTTTTATTAAAAATAAAAGCACACTAGGCAGGCAGTGGGCTGTGAAAAGTCTGAGTCTGGCATAATTATGAAGGTCGAGGTTAAGGTTACCAAAAGAGACATGCAAAGATTTCCTGAAAGCCTGAGGGATAAAGAATATATCTCCATGAGTATAGATATACACAAGAAACACACAGACAGAATTTACACACATCTACATAACATCCTCTCCAACAGAAGAAAAACAAAATCAGAGCTACTCTCAAATAATTCTTTTGGTTAAAAAATAAATAAAAACTAAAACAGGAGGAAGAAGGGCCTACTAGACTGAATTCAAAATAGCCACATTCGTTTTATATAATTTGTTATCTTAGCTATATCCTGGGACCTGATTACAGCTGGGTTAGGAAACAGACCTAGTCAAATCCACCAAGAGCCTTGGCTCTTGGAAAAACACATTTCCATTCTCCGAAAATCCTCTCTTCCTTCCAACGCCTACTCATGGAAGTGGTAAAGTTGGGTAGAAGAAACCCCTCTCTCTTCTTAAAGGTCGCCTCAATCCTCACCCGTCAGCCTTCACATCAATATACCAAGTTTTAGGAGGGTGATAAGCCCACCACCCTGCATCTAGGGTAAAGCTTTACACTTTCACACACAGGTTTTCTCATCTGCTCCTTATAATTCAGTGAGGGGACGAAAGTGGCTTTTCGACATTTTAAAAAAAACAATAAAAAATAAAAGGCCACTGAGGTAAACAATTTCGGCAACTCTCTCCACCCCCATGAGCCCTGTCACTTTCAAATCTCAGTTTTAAATCTCTCAAGGACAATTACACACAGGACAAGTGAAGGGGGAAGGGAGGGTCAATTGGTCACAACCCATTCATACATTCAACAACTAGAAACCAGAGTCTTGCCGCATCAGCACAAGATATTCATATACGGCGCACTGAGTCCACCGTACCTTCCGCCAACACCTCATCCACAGTGACCTGCTGTCGCCCGATGCCAAAGACTCTTCCGATGTAGCCACTGCCCAGGCCCGAGGTGCTGCCCCCTCCTCCGCTGGAGCCAGAGCCCAGGCCAGAGCCGCCCTGCTCTCGCCGGGAGTCGAAAAACTTCTTCATCTTGCAAATAGAAAGCAGCAAAGCAAAAATACCGATGGTTTTTAGATTTTCTTTTTTTCTTTTTTTTAAGAAAAGAGATCCCTGGATTTCTTCTCGGATTTCAGCTCGGAGAGGAGCCACCCGAATCCGGCCGTGGGGGTGGGGGTTGAGGGTGGATGCCTATAGGAATACGCGTGTCAGTCGCGCGGCAGGTCCCCTCCTCCTCCAGAGAGCGATTCGTGTAAGTTTAAACCTGTGATGACAGAGGAAGAGAGAGGATGAATCAGTAACACACTTAAAAATTCAACTGCTGAGTCCTAGAGGGAGCAAAAGCCATCACCAGGGGGAAACGCTTCATGCATTTTCCTGCGAGAAAACCCAGGGCTGAAAACGCATCCCTGGCCACAGAGCCCTGGACCCCGGTGCCCGAGGCTCACAGCTCGGAAAAAGGAGGGATTCGAGCTGCTCGGGCAGCGCCGACCCCGCCGGGCAAAGCCTCCCCTCCTCTCCGGTCTCCCCGCCGCCCCTCGAGGCAGCATCCTGGCTGCACCCACTTGAGACGGCTCGGCGGCGGGCGCCCAGCTACCAACCCCGCGACATTGTCACGGCAGCCGGGCTGGCCTGCGACGCAGAGAGGAGGCGGCGCTGCAGCGAGAGCCGGGGCCGCGTTCGGCGCCCGCCCGCGCGCCAGCTGATCTCCCGAGCGCTGGGCAAAGACTGACCCGCTGCCCCTCCCCCGCGCGCGCTCCCGCCCTCCAGCCACCCAACCAGGAAGTGAACCGCCGCCGGAAATGCCTCCCGGGACTCTGCGGCTGGGGCAGGGGCCTCTGCTGCGACCGCCGTTCTGTTGTGACAGATGGGAAGGACTCGACGGAAAGAGCGTGAGACCGGAGACAAGGGGTCTCAATGCATAGATAGTTTTGGAAAAGAATGTTGCTACCTCCCGGGCCGCAGGGCACTCTGGGGAAGGTAGTTCGGCACAGCCTAGCGGTCGGACTACAACTCCCAAGATGCCCCTGGAGGAGCGGGCGAGGCGGCTGTCGTGGCCTCCGTAGCTGCGACGGTGGTTAGTGGGGTGGTGTGTATATGTGACTTTCGGTAATTTAAACACATCCGGAAAAGAAACCGCTAAGGACTAGGTTCCCCCTCGCCGCCTGTCTACCCTTCTGAAGCCATCTTCTTTGCGGGCTGGCCTCCTGGCCCGAGGGATTCTGGGGGTTGTGGTTTTCTAACAGGTCCAGGCTGACGCCTGGAGTACGCGGCTTAACCATTTACCCCCAAGAGGGTCCTCTGGGGCTTCCGACCTCACCTGGACTGGAGTAGGGGAGAGAGAGTGATCCCGAACATTGTGCGGGCAGTTGGAACAGGCCACACCGGAACTTCAGACCAAAAATAAAACTGGTGCCTTTCCGCCCCCAACCTCAAAAGCTGCTTTAGCTTCCACATGTTGAGAGCTGGCTCTGCGGTCATCTCTGAGCAAGGCGCTCGGTAAGACCGTGCACAAGCGAGATCCAAACTGAGAAACCGCTAAGGGTTGTGAGCAGGGCAGATCCTAGGACGCCTGGAGACCGTTGGCTCTACCGCAGATTTGGGGCTCCTCAGCCAGTTAGTGACTCTTAATTCTTCCTCCTTTGCTAACGCTGTGGGTGGCCTGATCATCGCTAACTCCCTTCCACACGAAGACCCTAGGCTGATCTTCTATAATTTCTTTTTCACTTTAAGATTCTTGCACTGTTGCTTTACTCTGATATTGCCTGGGTGCCGAAGGTGGGGTGGACTTACAACTGCCAAAGGCGGAAGATTTGGTGCCTTTCTCCCTCGCTAGATTTCCTGAGACATGATGAGACGATGCTGCAGGTAGTGCCAAATTTCTGCAAAACAAACCCCAGGATTTTTCTAACCCTAAAATATATTTTTCACCTCCACGGGCTGTCCCCACCCCCTAATGCTGAAACCCTCCTGGCTTGTAATTTGGCCCTGAATTTTTCCAGCAGGCATTTGAGGAAAGAAGACAAGGGTGCTCCAGGGAAAAAATGGTTCTTACTTTCTCTAATCTGAATATTGAACTGAGCTGTGACTAGGCTAACATTGACCTTTGCTTCTGCTGCTACTGCTGCTTGTTTCAAGTAGTGCCATTGTAATTAAACTACTTGTGTAGAGAAAGCTCTTTTCTTCCCGAGAAGTCAATGTTGACACTTCAGTTCACAAAATTCATGCAGCCACCTCCAGGCTGAAAAGCAGCACCTTTTAAAACATTCTCTCAAAAGCAGGCCCACGAAGACATGTTCTCTGCACTTTCCTTAAAAGGTCAGATTTTTGTCTAAGGAAATTGGCAATAAATCTTAAAATAGTTGGGAAAGCTCATTTAGACTTAAACTCACTGACCCTCATTTTTCTCAGCACCTATTGATTTTGACCGACCTTTCTAAAGATGAAGCTCTGACTCTGTTGCTATATATCATTTTTTACTTTTCTGGACTTTCCTAGTACCAGACTAAACCAGGCTAATCTCAAACCTCACTTTCAGAGATACAAAAATTTCCAGTAGGATTAATCATGTGTTTACTGATTAGAATCTGAGGGAAGAGGTTTTAAAACAAGGAAAGCAAAACAAAAAAAAATAGATGACTAGATTCTTTGACCTCCATTCTCTCCAAGACTGGTAGCAATTATAATGATAAATCTAGTTTTCCTTGCTTTACATATATTATTTAATCTTCATAACAACCATATAAAATAAAGTACTATTATTATACTCATTGTACAAGTGGGGTGACTCAGCGCCTGTGGCTCAAGTGGCTAAGGCGCCAGCCACATACACCTGAGCTGGCAGGTTAAATCCAGCCCAGCCTGCCAAACAACAATGATGGCTGCAACCAAAAAATAGCCAGGCTTGTGGCAGGTGCCTATAGTCCCAGCTAGTTGGGAAGCAGAGGCAGGAGACTCTCTTGAGCCCAGGAGTTGGACGTTGCTGTGAGCTGTGATGCCACAGCACTCTACCCAGGGCGACAGCTTGAGGCTCTGTCTCCAAAAAAAAAAAAAAAAAAAGAATCATTGTACAGGTGGGGAACTGAAGCACAGAGATAAGTGACTTGTGCAACATTACACTTACAGTACATGGCAAAGCCAGTCTTCAAATCCAAACATTTTGGCTTCAGTGCCCCAGTTAACTCACTACATACACCAAACTATCAATTTAAAAAGAGCACAGACAAGGTGGCTCATGCCTGTAATCCCAGAATTTTGAGAGGCCAAGATGGGAGGATTGCCTGAGGCCAGGAGTTTGAGGTTACAGTGAGCTATAATTATACCACTTCGCTCCAAACTGGGCAACAGAGCAATACCCTGTCAACAACAACAACAACAAAAAAGAGCAGGCTCGGTGCCTGTGGCTCAGCCGGCTAAGGCGCCAGCCATGTACACCCGAGCTCGCGGGTTCGAATCCAGCCTGGACCTGCCAAACAATGGTGGCTGCAACCAAAAAATGGCCGGACATTGTGGCGGGCGCCTGTAGTCCCAGCTACTTGGGAGGCAGAGGCAGGAGACTCGCTTGATCCCAGGAATTGGAGGTTGCTGTGAGCTGTGATGCCACAGCACTCTGTCCACGGTGACAGCTTGAGGCTCTGTCTCAAACAAAACAAACAAACAAAAAAAAGAGCAAACATTAACTGATAAAAAGATTTGAGAATAATTAGAAATACGTCTACATAAGCAATATAGAACCAGGAGACTTAAGGCATTAAGTCTGACCCTGGACCACAGATTTCTGAGCCTATTTTCTCAGCCATTAAACCAGAGCCCTGTTATAACCCTTCATAATCTTGTACCTTCTGAGTGTAAAATAATCAACAGATCTGCCACTGTAATCTCAAAACTCCTGCCACACTGACTTCCTATATAATTGGACCCACCCTGCCTTGTGTTCCTATTCAAGTTTTCATGTATGTTGTCATTTCAACGAAGTGCCTCAAAGGGACCAAACAGCCTTATCTCCTTCAACATCCAATACAAAGTTTATATAGAATGTATTCTAAAAATGCAATGTATTCTTCTATAAATGAACTAAATAATTGACTTTAAATTAAATGTGACACAAAAGAGAGCAATGTGATTAAAGTGAAAAAATTGATTTGAAGTATTCTGGATTAGGTGAGCTTTTGAACTACTTCAAAATACTTAGATAGATATCCAATCAAAGAAAACTGGAAAGGAAACTGACATTTACTATGTATGTTCCATATGTCAGTTACTGTATTACACACTTAACATACTACTTTGTTTAATCCTCATGGCTGCATCCCTACAAGGTGGATACTATTATCTATTTCTATCAAAGTAGATAAGGTTATACTATTATCCCCAATTTCATAGATGAACAATGACAGACACATATGGTTTGTTAGGTTTGGAGGAAATGGATTTGACCTGTGGTTCAGCTAAATCATGTTACCTCAAACCCAGTTATGGAAAACTGAGCTAAGTCTTTATAGAAAATCAAAGGGAAGTGAATAAACATTAACTAAAGACCTTAAGTAAGTCAAGCACTATTTTGAGTATTAAATCGTATCATTTAACCTTCACAACACATCTATGAGGGTCGAGTGTGGTGGCTCACACCTCTAATCCTAGCATTCTGGGAGGCCGAGGCAGGTGGATTGGCTGAGCTCACCAGCCTGAGCAAGAGCAAAACCTCTACAAATAGCCAGGTGTTGTGGTAGTCCCAGCTACTTGGGAGGCTGAGGTAAGAGAATCACTTGAGCCCAAGACTTTGAGGTTGCTCTGAGCTATGACACCATGGCACTCTATTAAGGGTGACCAACTTAGACTCTGTCCAAAAAAAGTGGAAACAGAACCCACTGTTTATAGAGTATATAAACTATTGCTCCCAACAGCCTACAAAGGCTAGAGCCAGAATAAAATCAGACCTCAAAACTCACATTATTTACACTCCACCATGCAAGCTTTCTATATTGCCATCTTAGGCGCCGTCCCCATTTCCCTTCTTTAAAAATGACATTTCTTGATTTTAATTTTGCATTCTGAGTAGGAAATTAATTATATTCTCATTAAAGAAAATGTATAAAAGAAAATAAAAATCAATTAATTCTTCTTCTGGCTCAGCACATGTGGCTCAAGCAGCTAAGGCGCCAGCTATGTATACCTGAGCTGGCGGGCTCGAATCCAGCCCGGCCCGCTAAACAACAATGACAGCTGCAACCAAAAAATAACTGGGCCTGTGGTGGGCGCCTGTAGTCCCAGCTACTTAGGAGGCGGAGGCAGGAGAATCTCTTGAACCCAGGAGTTGGAGGGAGCTGTGATGTCACAGCACTCTACCCAGAGCAACAGCTTGAGGCTCTGTCTCAAAAAAAAAAATCCTTCTTCTTAGATGGCAATATAGAAAGCCTCCATGGTGGATATAGAAACTTGTTAGAAATGCAGATTCTTGGGCCCCATCCAGACCTACTGAATAGGAGAGAGGGGTAGAGGTATCAATTTCTTTTCATAAACTGTCCAGGTAATTCTAATGCAGTTTCAAGTTTGAGAACATTGTTCAGCAGAAGGGAACTTTTAATAACCATTTCCCTTATTTATTTATTTATTTATTTATTTATTTATTTTTTAGAGACAGAGTCTCATTTTATCACCCTCAGTAGAGTGTCATGGTGTCACAACTCACAGCGACCTTCAGCTCCTGGGCTTAGGTAATTCTCTTGCCTCAGTCTCCCGAGTAGCTGGGACTACAGGTGCCTGCCACAACGCCCGGCTATTTTTTGTTGCAATTTGACCGGGGCTGGGTTCAAACCCGCCACCCTCAGTCTATGGGGCTACCTGTGAGCCACACTACCCACTGAGCCACAGGTGCCGCCCCTATTTCCCTTCTTTAAAAATGACATTTCTTGATTTTAATTTTGTATTCTGAGTAGGAAAGTAATTATATACTCATTAAAGAAAGTGTATAGAAGAAAATAAAAATCAACTAATTCTTCCACTCAGAGATAACTGTTATTGACATTATGATTGATTTCCTTTTAGAACTTTTCCATATTTAAACACCTTTTTTACCACTTAGATTACATCATAAATTTAGAACATTCCATTTTTTTCATTTAACAGTTTCCCATTTCATTACATATTCGCTAAAAACAATGTATTAGTGGCTGCTTAAAAATCAGTGCTTTATTGTCAAATGCTTTAGTGTTTTATTTTAAAATCTTGCTTTTACACATACGATTAGAATGAACATTCTTTTGTGTGTTTCTTTTTCCTTCTAAGACTTTTTGAAAATAAATGGAATAACTGAGTCAAAAGGTATGAATGTTTTTACAGCTAGAGAGCCAACGTACCCTTTGGGAAAGTTATACTGATTTGCTCTCCACTTATTGATCCAGTAAAGAAGTATTACCTACTATGTGCCCAGCATTACGAAGGTTATTACAATGAACAAAATACTAATAATTGTACCTTTTGCCCTCAAGGAGTTTTTGGTCTTAAAAGAAGGCATTAATTCTAAATATCCCTCTTCCCTTGCCAACATTGAGTTTGTACAATCTATTTATTTATTTAAATTTGGGGAGGGGTTTATCGAGACAGAGTCTTCCTGTCTTTTTTTTTTTTTTTTTTTGAGACAGAGCTTCAAGCTATCACCCTGGAAAGAGTGCCGTGGCATCACAGCTCATAGCAACCTCCAATTCCTGGGCTGAAGTGAGTCTCTTGCCTCTGCCTCCCAAGTAGCTGGAACTACAGGCGCCTGCCACAACGCCTGGCCATTTTTTTGGTTGCAGCCGTCGTTGTTGTTTGGCGGACCCAGGCTGGATTCGAACCCGCCAGCTCAGGTGTACGTGGCTGGCGCCTTAGCCCATTGAGTCACAGGCGCCAAGCCGAGTCTTCCTTTCTTGCCCTTAGTAGAGTGCCGTGGCATCTTAGCTTACCGCAACCTTGAACTCTTAGGCTCAAGCGATCCTTTTGCCACAGCCTCTCAGAGTGCTGGGATTACAGGTGTGAGCCACCTTGCCTGGCCTGAGTTTGTGCAATTTAAAAAGAAATCTGGTCAGGCATGATGACTCATGATTGTAAGCCTAACACTCTAGGAGGCCCAGGTGGGGGATTTGCTTGAGGCCAGGAGTTCTAGACCAGCCTGAGCAAGAGCAAGACCCCCATCTCTACTAAAAATAAAAAATATTAGCCAGGCATCGTGGTGGGAACCTGTAGTCCCAGCTACTGAAGAAGCTGAGGCAGGAAGCTCACTTGAAGCCACTTGCTTATTTTAAAAATTAGAGATTTGTTTGTTTGTTTGTTTAACTGAGGAAGGAAGGACAACACAAGAAAGAAGTTGGTTAGGACACAAATGTTAATCAAGTAATCACACAAATGCATGTAAATTTGAAAGGTATAGATTTTATCTCATAACCACTGTACCCATAGTATATAAAACGGCACTAGGAACCAGTGCTTTATTTTCATTCTTTTTTATTCCTCATTCAAAAGTATAAAAATATTCTCTGTATTTGTGATTATGTCCATTTCTTTTTTTCTTTTTGAGACAGAGCCTCAAGCTGTCACCCTGGATAGAATGCTGTGGCATCACAGCTCACAGCAACCTCCAATTCCTGGGTTCAAGGGAGTCTCCTGCCTCCGCCTCCCAAGTAGCTGGGACCACAGGCGCCCGCCACAATGCCCAGCCACCTTTTGGTTGCAGCCGTCATTGTTGTTTGGCGGGCCGGGGCTGGATTCGAACCTGCCAGCTCAGGTGTACGTGGCTGGCGCCTCAGCCTGCTGAGCCACAGGCGCTGAGCCTATGTCCATTTCTTATTCCTAATTTTTTTGAGGGGGAGGTACAGAGTCTCACTATGTTACCTTCAGTAGAGTACTGTTGCATCACAGCGCACAGCAACCTCAAACTCTTGGGTTTAAGCAATTCTCTTGCTTCAGCCTCCCAAGTAGCTGGGACTACAGACACCGATCACAACGCCCAGCTATTTTTTTGTTATAGTTTTCACTGTTGTTTTTTAGCAGGCCCAGGCTGGGTTCAAACCCACCAGCCCAGATGTATGTGGCCATGCCCTAACCACTGAGCTGCAAGAGCCAAGCCATTTCTTATTCCTAATTTTTTATATCTGTGTTTTCTCCCATGTTATTTTGATTAGACCAACTAATTGTTTGCCTATATGTTCAACAGAAATGGTATTAGATTTTCAAAAAACAACCATGGAGCTTGTTTTTATTTTCTGATTTATTATTTTCTTCTGTTTTTATTTTGTTTTTACTTTGCCTTTACTTTGGCTCATTTTGTTATGTCTCCAATTACTCAGATAAAGATTAGATTTATTGTCTCTTTTTCTTTCTTGTTTCAAAATAAAAGCACTTAAAGTTTCACCTTCCATAAATAGTTTTAGTTTTTCTCACTCATTATTATACCCTGTATTTAAATTTTAAACACTCTAAGTACATTTTACATTTTTCAGTTCCTCTTTGTCACAAGAACTATTTTAAGTCACATTTACTTTTTTGTCTTACCTTTTTTTATAATTTGTTTACTCTCTAGGAACTGAGAATGATATGAATAGCGAATAAGAGTACAGGCTCTGGAGTGAAAACTGCCAGTCTTTTACTATCTGTATTAGTCAGGGTCCAGTCAGAAAAACAGAAACCGCACTAAGTTATTTCATACAGAGGATATTTAATATAAGAAATTGGTTACACAGGTTTTGGAAAACTAAAAGAGGAAAATATGAGAAGCTAAGGTAACCAGAGATTCATAACTGCAGGAAGACGTTACCACCTTTAGAGATATGAAAATAAAAAGAAAAGTTACTAGAATCTGGGGGTTCAGAGGAGACATTCTGTAGAGCTGGAGCTCAACCTTTGGGACACGCTATGCAGCTGGTGCTTGGCCCTCAGAGAAGCAGAGAATTCTTTAGCCCACACTAGCTGAAGATTTCCCTGAGGATAAAGCAAGATTCATGGTGGGAGTGGCCAAAGAAGCTGGGAGCTAACCTGTCAGTTGCGTATGGTGGAAAGACACAAGAAAATAGAAAAGTCAGAGCCTTTCCCTGACTCCTCCTCTCCTCTCTCCCTGTTCCCCTGCTGACTCCTTCCAGCCTCCCACTTATTAGCAGAAAGAGAGAGCTAGCTGGCAAGGAAGTGTGGGAAACAGGGTTTGCAAAGTTCCAATCTCAGGATCGGAGCATAGATACAATAGTTATATAACCAGTACACTAGCCGTGTAACCCTAGGCAAATTACTTAACTACCCTGTGCCTTAGTTTCCTCATCTGTAAAATAGATACAATGGTGGTATCTAACTTATTGGGCTGCTCTGAGGATTAAATGAGGTAATTCATATAAAGCAGTTAGACCAGAGCCTAACAGGTAACACTTAACAAATAGTAGCTATTGCTGTTATAAAAGTATTATGTATCAACTGAGCATGGTGCCTAACACCTATAATCTTACACTCTGGGAGGCTGAGACTGGAAGATCACTTGAGACCAGAAAATCAAGACTAGCTTGAGCAAGAGTGGGACGACCTCCTCAGCTCTTACAAAAAAAGAAAAAAAGGGAGGAAGGGAAAAGAAGGGAAGAGGAGGGAAGGGAAGGGAAAAAGAAAGAGAAATTAGCCAAGTATGGTGGTAGGCACCTATAGTCCCAGCCACTTGCAAGGCTAAGGCAGGGAGATCACTTGAGTCCAGGAATTTGAGGTTTTAGTGTACTATGATGATGACACTATATTTTAGCTCAGGAGACAGATTTAAACCCTGTGTCAAAACAAACAAAAATTATGTATTGTCTTTCAATAATTGTTAACATTTGAATTCTATTGTGAAACCACAGTGATGAAATATGTTGATAAAATTCTTTGTTTAACTTATTTTATCACCTACTGAGCTTTCTTTTATACCATGATCTTTTGAGTCACCTCCCAGACAGGTGGAATATATCATCAAGTAATTTTTTCAAGAAAGATATTAGGATGATATGCTTTTTTTTTTTTTTTTTTGAGACAGAGCCTCAAGCTGTCACCCTGGGTAGAGTGCTGTGGCATCACAGCTCATAGCAACCTCCCATTCCTGGGCTCAAGCGAGTCTCTTGCCTCCGCCTCCCAAGTAGCTGAACTATAGGCGCCTGCCACAACGCCCGGGCATTTTTTGGTTGCAGCTGTCATTGTTGTTTGGCGGGCCCTGGCTGGATTCGAACCCGCCAGCTCAGGTGTACGTGGCTGGCGCCTTAGCCTGCTGAGCCACAGGTGCCGAGCCGGATGATATGCTTTTAAAGCATTTCTATGTATGTCATTTTATTGTTTTTTTAATATTTATTTATTTATTTAGAGACAGAGCCTCAAGCTGTCACCCTGGATAGAGTGCTATGGCATCACCGCTCACAGCAACCTCTAATTCCTGGGCTAGGCTAAAGTGAGTCTTCTGCATCTGCCTCCCAAGCAGCTGGGACTACAGGTGCCCGCCACAACGCCTGGCCATTTTTTGGTTGCAGCCGTCATTGTTGTTTGGCAGGCCAGGGCTGGATTCGAACGGCCAGCTCAGGTGTACGTGGCTGGCACCTTAGCCCATTGAGCCACAGGTGCCAAGCCTTATTTATTTTTTTGAGACAGAGTCTTACTCTGTCACCACGGGTAGCACAGCAACCTCAAACTCTTGGGTTCAAGTGATCCTCTTGCCTCAGCCTCCTGAGTAGCTGGGACTATAGGTGCCACAGACACTGGGACTATGGGTGTCACAACACCCAGCCAGTTTTTTCTTTCTCTTTTTTTTTGGCCGGGGCTGGGTTTGAACCCACCACCTCTGACATATGGAGCCGGTGCCCTACTCCTTTGAGCCACAGCGCCACAGTTTTTTCTATTTTTAATAGAGACAGGGTCTCACTTTTGCTCAGCCTGATCTTGAACTCCTGAGCTCGCTGATCCACACTCCTCAGCCTTCCAGAGTGCTAGGATTACAGGCACGTGCCACCTCACCTGGCTTTTTGTTACTTTTAAAAGTGAAAGAGAAGGTACATCACTACAGGTCAAGAGTTAATCACCAGCCTGAGCAAGAGAAATCCAGTCTGTACCAAAAACAGAAAAACTGAATCAGGCATGATGTTGGTAACGCTGCCGGTAGTCTCAGCTACTGTAGAGGCTGAGGCAGGAAGATCACTTGAGCCCAAGACTTTGAGATTGCCACAGCTTTTACTCACGGATGAGAAGGAGGGAGGGGGTGGGGGAAAGGAATAGCAGAGTGAGGGAAGGAGGGAGGTGGGCAGGATTAGGGAAGAGCAGAGAGGGAAGGAGGGAGGGGGTGGGGTCTCGGTGTGTGACACACCTTTGGGGGGCAAGGCACAATTATAATAAATGCAATCACTGTAACCTAGTTTCTTGTGCCCTCAGTGAATCCCCAACAATAAAAAAAAATTTTTTTTAAAAAGGGCGACTTTGCCATGGCATTCTATTCATGGTAACAAAGTGGGACACTGTAACAAAAAAAAAAAAAAAAGAGAGAGAGAGGGAGAAAGAACATACATGCAAGTTACAGAATTTCTGGGCACAATTTTACCCCTCAATTTTTTATAAATTTCTCCATTGTCCTCTAATGTGAATCCTTGAGTCTAAAACTTTCCCAATTTTTGCTCCTTTGTAGTAAATTTTATTATAGGATTCTTTATCCCTAAAATTCAAAACATTCACAAGAATAGGTATGGATAATAGATTCTTTTTAATGAATTATGCCAGCAGATTCAGGTGTTGTCTTCTCCTCAGGGAAGCTGTCATCCATTATATATTCAAATAAAATCTTTGATGATTTACTTGAATGTTCTTTTTAATTTTTCATTTATATCAAAGTTATATATGACATGATTTAAAGGGTTTAAAAGTTCCATCAACTTATTATGAAAAACAATGGTCTTCTGACTCCTTCTCTCCTCTTCCTCCCTTCCAGGAAATAATGATTTTCTCCTCTCTTGGCTGATTGTTTTAGTTTTTAATTCCTTGTATTTTTTTTTTTTTTGAGACAGAGCCTCAAGCAGTCACCCTGGATAGAGTGCTGTGGCATCACAGCTCACAGCAACCTCCAACTCCTGGGGCTCAAGCCAGTCTCCTGCCTCCGCCTCCCAAGTAGCTGGGACTACAGGCGCCCGCCACAACGCCCGGCCATTTTTTTTTTTTTTTTT
>CAUYON010010026.1:0-10407 GCA_963573935.1 Arctocebus calabarensis | reverse complement strand
ATTCTTAGTAAAACATCTCAGGAATGGAGAAGCATGAACCCCATGTACTCAAGTTTGATATGAGGACAATTAATGACAATTATTGACATGGTGGGGGTGAGGGAAGGGGAGAGCAGAGAAAGAAAGAATGAGGGAGGCGTGGGGAAAGGAAGAGCAGAGAGAGGGACGGAGTGAGGGGGGTGGGGAGCTGGTGTGTGCCACATCTTTGGGGGGCAAAACACAATTGTAAGAGGGACTTTACCCAACAAATGCAAGCAGTGTATCATGGTTTCTTATACCCTCAACGAATTCCCAACAATAAAATAAAAAAAAAAAGAAAGCAAGCTAGAGTGAGAATATCAAACATGTAGATTTCAGAGCAAAGAAAATCACCAAGGATAAAGATTATTTCATAATGACAAAGCGCTCAGTTCAACAAGAAGACATAGCAATACAATCCTGTATGTTTATTCACTCAATAGCTACTTCAAAATACACGAAGCAAAAACAGAGAACTGCAAGGAGAAAGACAAATCCACAATTCATGCACAAGTATAGTTAGAGATTTTAATACCTGTCTCACAACGTTTAATAGAACAAAGTGGACAAAATCACACATAGAAGACTTGAACAAGGTTATCAACCAACTTAACAGAAGGGACATACACAGAACACCGTGGTACCCGGCACTAGTAGAACACATGGAACATGTACCAAGGTAGGCCATATTCTGAACCATAAAACAAGTCATGAAAAATTTATTTATTCATTTATTTATTTATGTGTTGATTTTGAGACAGTCTCACTCTTGTCACCCTGGGTAAAGTGCCATGGCATCATCGTAGCTCACAGCAACCTCAAACTCTTGAGCTCAAGCACTCTACCCACCTCAGCATCCCAGTGCTAGGATTACAGGCAATTTAGCTGAAATCATGATAAATTGGAAAAGATTCAAGTCATATAAAGTATGTTCTCTGACCATAATGGAATTAAATTATAAATGAGTAACAGACATATAGAAAAACTTCAAAAACTTGGAAATTAAATAATGTTAAAAGATTAGATAATTTCTAAATAGTGTGTGTTTGGCGGACAAGAGGTAATAACAAAAAGGGAGGTATCAGCATTACGGAATGATTTCTACGAAGAGTGGAATTCAATCTGTCTTTAATGTTTCCCCACTACAGCCCATTTTTCACAGAGATAACAGCATGATCCTTCTAAAATTAAATCTGGTGATCGCTTCTGCTTACTGGCTCTTCAACACTTACAGAATTAAGTCTAAAATCCTAACCCAAAGTTCTGTTCATCCCTCTTTCTTTGCCACAGGGCTGCTTAGTACATACTCCTTTGTTGCGTTTTTTATCATACTTTTCTTTTTTCTTTCTTTCTTTTTTTTTTTATTAAATCATAGCTGCATACATTAGTGCAATCAAGGGGGGGACAGTGTGCTGTTTTCATATACAATCTGGATATCATACTTTTCTTTTGCTTGTCTGTCTCCCCAGCTATCCTAAAGAACAAGATTCCTATCTTTTACATTTTTGTATCTCATGGTGTTTTACAAGACATGCTTCCAGTAAACGTTAGATGAATGAATATAATGAGCATATTCAACATTCTTTTTTTTTTTTTTTTGGCTTCTCCAAAAAGAATCATTTCCTATAAACTGAGGAAATTACTTTCTTTATAATTTTTCCCTTGGAAACTCCTTCATTCAAATTGAGCCTATGCACAATCCACTTCTAAAATTTCAAAGACCTTAGGCAGTGATTTTCAATTTTTTTGAAGTATTAATATCCTATCATTTTCTGTTTCTGCCTCACTATCTCATCTCTTGCTGAAATGTTCTTTTTAAATTAATTGCTTGATAAATTGCTAAGCACTTTTCATCAGACCAATTAGGACAATGGTATGTATCCATGTAATGAGTGTGGCCATTTAAGAAATCTGATCCAGTATTTAGAAAATCATTCCGTAGTTCACAGAGTTGGCTCAAACTGGCACCTTCTGGCATTTGCTTGTGGGTGGGGAATGTGGAATGCTTTGAAAGCTGAATGACTTTGTCAAGTTTTAAAATTCCCTTATGACTAAAGGAAAACAACATTCATTGTTTAAAAACATCATTGTTTGTTTTTTTCTTCTTTTCTGTTCTTTGGAGCCTGAATCTGCAAAAATACTTACACCCAACATTTGTGTACCTCTCCTAAATAATTCTAGGGACCTTTTCATTGTGACTGTTCAGAACATTTATAACAAACAGTAAAAAGTCAGTCTTAATGCTCATACTGAATTTTACAAAGAAAGACCTGTCACTACAGGCAGGTAGTAGAGCCTGGGTCCTGGAACCAGACTTTCAGACTTTCAAAAATCTTTGTTTTTTTCCATTTTCGAGCTGTAACTTTAGATAAGATATTTAACATCCATGCTGCCTCACTGTCCTCACCTATTCTTTAAGAAGAGAACTCAGGGGCGGCACCTGTCGCTCGGTGAGTAGGGTGCCAGCCCCATATGCCAGAGGTGGCAGGTTCAACCCCAACCCCAGCCAAAAATTGCAAAAAATTAAAAAAAAAAAAAATATATATATATATATATCAAAAAAAGAGAGAGAACTCATAGGGTTGCTCAAGATTAAATGGATTAACCTAGAGTAATAACTGACACAGAGTAAGTGCACAGTGAAGTTAAGTTGTGGCTATCATTATTATACAGTAGTTGTCATCATTATCATCATTGTAAAGGAATCAAATGTAGAGTTCCCAAACCTGATTATTAAACCACAGCAGTTCTACAGCCAGGATTCTAGAAGATACCATCTCAACAGCATGTTTAGTTTCTCAGCTTGAGCCCCAACTACCCCTTGCACATAGCTCAGTGTTGCCTTAGGCAAAAGTCTTTCTGGGAAATGAGAGAGAGTATATGCGATAAACTCTACAGAGGCCTCATCACACTTTTCAGACCTGTCCACTTTACTCCATCTCTGCTGCCGCTGTTAAGACCTCATTATTTCTCATCCAGGTTAATTCAACATCTTGTCTCCATGATTTTGCCCACTAACCACCCCTATCTCCTTGCCCATCCCATTTTCTCTACTTTAAGTAGAGTGATCTTTCTAATGTGAAACTCTTGAGTCACTTGCTTTAGAAAACCCTCAATGACAACCACAACACACATTAAAACTCCAAGGCACGGTGAAGCCCGTGGGAACTGCCTTAGCACACCCCTCCACTTTTTCTCTATTTGCTCATACCCTCATGAGGAGACCTGATTAACTCTTTCCAGATTCCCTGGGCCCGCTTTGCCCTTATCACTGGAGATGTGCTGCTCTCACTACCTGGCCA
Source organism: Arctocebus calabarensis (assembly GCA_963573935.1). NCBI lineage: Eukaryota > Metazoa > Chordata > Mammalia > Primates > Lorisidae > Arctocebus > Arctocebus calabarensis. Next base: position 7,087 of record CAUYON010010026.1, on the reverse strand, counting down.
TACTATTGGTTCCTTCACCTGGATGAGCTTTACTTGTCAGTCAGGATTCACCTTAGGTGGGTGTCACATTCTTCTAGGCCTTTGCCCTCACTCCTGGTGGAGAGCATTCCAGACTTTCAGCTCCATGAGTCAGAGACCTTATCTATGCACTAGCTTATCCCCAATTGCCTGGTACATAATATCTTCATTAAATATATATTAAATTAATTACCCTCCTATTAGTTTCTGTCGTTACAGTTGTAGCATAGTACTTGCAGCATCATTATATGGATTTGTTTGTGTCTTCCATTAGACTGTGAGGTCCACAAGACTGTGCCCTTGTCTCACACATCACTGTATCTCCAGCTTCCACATAGTGCTTTCCATGAAAGAGAAATGCAGTAAGTTCTGAATGAATGAATTCAGATACTTCATCAATACTTGATGAATAGTATCTCCATACCATTAATCTCAGGTTTAAAGTTTTCCCAAATTCTGAAGCAATGGGATTTATGGAAACCACACCCCCCCACACACAGCAGTTCTTGGAAGTTATCCCAATGATACCACTAAAATTTTAAGGAAAAGTTTGCAAGTACATTTTTTCATGTACAAAACTGTTGCTTGTACAAGTTTGCATGTACAAAAATGAGTATTTTTCTGGGTGGCAGGTTTTTTCCCACAGCTTTCATCAATAAATTTTTCCATAGCCTTTCTCAGATTCTCAAAGAGATCTCTGATTCCCTGAAAGATAAGAAGCTATTGTCATAAAGAGGTATTTTTTTTTTTTTTTGAGACAGAGCCTCAAGCTGTCACTCTGGATAGAGTGCTGTGGCATCACAGCTCACAGCAACCTCCAATTACTGGGCTTAAGCGAGTCTCCTGCCTCCACCTCCCAAGTAGCTGGGACTACAGGCACCCGCCACAACACCCAGCCATTTTTGGGTTGCAGCCGTCATTGTTGTTTGGAGGGCCCGGGCTGGATTCAAACCTGCCAGCTTAGTTGTACGTGGCTGGCGCAGAGCCATAAGGAGGTATTTTTAAAAATCAGTTGTTAAGTAAGATATTTGCAAGGTAGCTTGATGAACCATTGTAAGCCATTTGATCCAGTGACCGCCTCCAGCAGTCTCTATGCTGCCAGATGGTGGTAGTTCCAGCTGGCAGCAGGGGATGTTTCTTCTGGATGTATATCCAATGGTATCCCCCTCCCACACACACCTGTAGGAGCAGCTTGAGATTCGTGTGCTTGTCCTTCCTGGTTCTAGACGCATCAAGGATTAAGCTGCAGGAACCAGCACCGTATAGTGTCTTGACCCAAAATTGAGAGAATTAGAGGGTTTTTTGTTCAAAGCTGACAATCCTCTTTGATCTACTTTGAGTAGACATTTTCTCTGGCTTTCATCAATAGCCTCAGCAATTTTTCTTCTGCCCTAGACCCACACAAACAAAAGGATACTAGAGCTTCTCTAAAGAGCTAAGAAAAAGCACATTTTAAAAATAACTTGAGCAAATGAATTCTTCTGGCAAAAACAACAAGACTACGCAAAATAAACTTTAGAGTTTTGCAATAGTGGTTCCTGCAAATGTAAACAACTCCAGGGTCCACATGAACTGAATCACTTGCTGAATAGGAAGAGTCCCTGGTCCAAAATCTTCAGGAATAAACACCTTCTAAACCTAAGGGTCAATGACCTTCATATGGGAGCAGGGTGGGGTGGGGAAGGGGAGGGCACAACATGACTTAAGGACAATGAAAAAGTCTTATGACTAAAAACTCAAAAGTCAAAATTCTGACTTTCTAAACTAGAAGTTGGGATGGTGGGTGTGGGGGTTAGGGTGTAACCCCAGGCTCTTGCTCAGACCCTATGAGGCCCCAGCCTTCCCTAGGGAAAGATGGGGTCTACTCACTCTCATGAAGTCAGAGGAAACCCCTGTAGGGTTCACCGTGTGTCCCGTTGACAAGATAATAGTTCCGTTGAAACTGTAATAACATACTTGGCTGAGGGAGCCCACACTATCATAATAACTTGTACCCAGTCCTAGCTTTTCAGGCCAAATGATAATGTTATGTTCTTTCTGATGAGGCTTAGGCTGCTCTAATGATCTTATGCTGAGTTTTGCTAGTATTAGAATAATATTGCCATAAAGAATAAATAAAAATTTTCATTTTATATTTGTACAACTCTCTTTCAAAGCAAGGATTTTCTCAGGCCTTAGGAGTAGTTAGATCCTTTTTGTGTGAGGAACACTCCTAGAATCTATATCCAAGAATGGAAAGAACTTGCAGAAATTCAGGGAAAAAAGGTACAGGAATCATTTTTAAAGACTAGGAAGCATAATGTATGGAAAAGGGTTAAAGAACTTGTCACTACTTATCCTAAAGATGGAGGAAAAATTGGGACAAAACTTAATGTTACATTTCAGGTACTCAAGGAAAGGATCAGAGTCGAGTTAGCAGCATTTCCTGAGGGACAACCTGGTCAAGTGAATATTCCCATGTACGTGCTGAGGACACGGAACGTCACGATGTCCCAGCACCAGAGAGAGCGAGTTCTTGCTTCCTCTGTCTTTTCATTCTCTCTGGGCCCTCGGTGGATTGGATGGTGCCCTCCTCTCTCACGGTGGAGAGGGTGGATCTTCTATACTCAGTCCACTGATTCAAATGCTAATCTCGTCTAGAAACATCTCCACAAGAATAACATTTTACCAATTACCTGGGTATCCCCAAACCCAGACAAATTGACAAATAAAGTTAACTATCACAGAGAGTTGTTTGTTTCTGCAGTAAAACCTGACTGACACACCCAGCAGACTGGAAATTGACCTTTCATCACCCACACCCTACTCTGAACTAACATGCTGTGCTGCCTTCCCAGTGAAGAACAATGGCTAAGTATCTTTAGCTGATTCGAGTTGCAGGAATAAAGGTCATTATCTGCAGGGACAAATATTGTGATTCAGTAGGGGCAGATCAAGACTGATGGACAACACAGGAGGGAGGAAGATCTGGGGAACTTCCATTGATGTTTGACTTAGAAGAGAAAAATGGTTAATATGTGGATGCATTTCCTTCTGGGCATGTTTAATTAATCCACACTGCTGGTGTATTTTCTCAAAGGGAGTTCTACTTAAAAGAATATTTAACAGAGTCCTTACCTTTGAAAGGTCCTCTCTGTTTCAAGGCCTGTCTCTGCTTCAATCTCAGCTTATTTTTTTTTACATGCCTCCCAACAGTAACCTCTTCCTCTGCCAGGCAATATACAGATGGCCTTTACATGTATTTCCATTCTGCCGGGAACACAAGTTACAGCCTGAGACAAAAACTGGAGTGCAATTAGTTTATTCAGGAGGTGATTCCAGGAAGTGGAAGTAGGAGATAGGCAGATCAGGACATGAAGGAAAAGTCCGTATGTGTGTAAATGTGGCAACTGGTGCTATATCTTGGTTGGATCACTAAGAAATGTGAAGAATTTATTGCAGGTGTGATGACTCACACCTGTAATCCTAGCACTCTGGGAGGCTGAGGCAGGTGAATTACTTGAGTTCAGGAGCTCAAGAACAGCCTGAGTAAGAGTAAGACCCCACCTGTACTAAAAATACAAAAACTAGCTGGGTGTAGTGGTGGGCACCTGTAGTCTCAGCTACTCAGGAGGCTGAGGCGAGAGGATTGCTTGAGCCAAGGAGTTTGAGATTGTTGTGAGCTATGAGGCCACAGCATTCTACTCAGGGCAACAGAGTAAAACTCTGTTTCAAAAACAAGAACAATGAATTTCTCCTATTCCCCACTGGTTGTCCCTGGGGCCCCAACCAGCCCTCCCTTGCTGCAGCACAGAGGCTGTGTCTACTCCTGAGCTCAGCAAGCTCCTGCATCTGTGGAAACAGTCTTTAGCAGATGTGAAATGACGACTGGTACGTGCTTGAGATTTGGGAAACTGTCACTTCATAAAAGCACTGAAATCAGAGATGTGTCAAGAGATGTGACATGAGGCATCAAGGAAGTCGACTGCACCAAGCCCTACTCCCTAAGTGCTCATCTCACTTCTCACAGGGGTGATAGACACAAAAAAACCAGAAAGTCATGATTGAGAGCACCAAAGGGGCTGTGTGCAAAACTTAGGTAAGTTTTGCAATCTTTAAAATGGGGGTGATAATACCTATCATCCAAGGTCATTGGGAGGATGAGATGAGCTCATTTAAGTGTCAATGTGCAGCATAGGTCCTGACACACAGTAAGTGCTCAACAAATGTTAGTTTCCTCTACCTTCTATCTGTAAGTACCAGGAGCTGCACTAGATGCTGAGAATGGTCTCAAAGGTTCTTTAATATTTCACTTAATGATTCCAAGATTGTCCCTGAACTGGCTATGGGTTATTAATTATAGCAGAACTCTTTCTATGGCAAGAATCAGAAGCCCAACTCAAACTAACTTAAGCAAAGGGAATCCATCAACTTTTGCAGCTAGGAATTCCAGGGTTGGCACTGGTTTCAGGAACTACTGGAGTTTAAACAATGTCGTCAAAGCTTTCTCTATCTCACAGGTGCCTATCTCATCTGTGCTTCTCTTGCTGATTCTTTTTTTTCATAGTATAGATAAGTTCACCCATATTTGAGAGAGGTGAGGGGGGATGGCGGCAGAGAGCTCGGGTTTGCATCATTCTTGCTTGGTGACTGCAGGATCCATGCATAAATTCTCAGAGAAGAGCTCCTCTGTTGATCTGCTTGAATCATGTACTTAGATTATGGTCCAGAAGGGGTGCCCTTGAAGTGACTGGAGCCCATTGGCATTTTATGGACTTGGTCAGGGAGCTAGGGCCAGAAGAAAGAGGGATTGAGGAAGGGGTGGTGGCTGGGCACACTTCACTGAGACAGGGTGGGAGGAGGGCAAAGCAGAATGAAGAGGTTGTAGCAGGCATGCCATAGCTGGCTTCCTGCGAATGACAGCAGAGTTGCCTTGGTAGGCTCCTACAATCATCACATTCAGGAGATCCATTGGTAGCTTCTGCCAATGCCAGCAGAATCACATATTTCCACCCAGGGGTTGAATTTGGCCCCGTGCTAAACTTCAAAACACAGAGTTGTTTTGGAACAATGGCAAGGCTCAGCACATTCATCTGGTGTCCAACAAAGCCTGGCTGTGTTGCCTGCCCGCTCCCTGTGTGCCCTCTGAGAACAGCCAGTGCTTCAGGGAAGGAGAAAATGTCATTACAGGATAGCTCACCTCAGGTGTCTTGAACTCAATAAAAATGTATCTTAGGACTTTATCTCTTTATTATTGTAAAAATAAAGTGGATAATTTTCAGATAAAATGAAGTATAGAAAAAAACTTTAAATTACCTGCTATGATTTCACCCAGGGAACCATTGCTAGCATCTTGGTGTATATACTTACAAATCCCTTCTTAGAAATACATACAATGTAGATTTTTTCAAATATTGAAAATGAGATCACATGCTACTTTGTACGCATGCTTTCTTTGCTGAGGTGTGTGCAGACAAGTGCACAAACCCTAAGTAGTCAGCTTGTTGAATTTTCACTCATTATTTTTAATAGCTGCATGATGTTCCATAGTTAACCTATGACATAATACTATGCTTAATCAAGACCCTGTTAATGAGTATTAATTTAATCTATTTGCTTGTTTCCTCCAGTCTGGCAGATATTTATTGAGTGTCTACTTAAGGGCCAGACATTCTTTTATTCATCAAGACTACCACATTACCTGTATCAGTTACTTATTGCCACAATAATACTGCATAACAAGTCATTCCAAACTTTAGTGACGTAAAGCCACAACCACTTATTATTTCTCAAGATTCTGTGGGTCAGATGAGCAGTTCTGCTGATAGAGGCTCAACAAATTTTAGTTGGACTAGTCATGACGCAAAAGGAAGATGGTAAATAAAATAAGTGTTTGGGTAGGTGTAAATAAACTAAGGAACAGGGCAATTGCAGGTAGTATAAAAGAGGGATGGGGCCAGGCACATTGGCTCACGCCTATAATGTAGCTCTCTGGGAGGCTGAGACAAGTGGATTGTTGGAGGTCAGGACTTCACGACCAGCCTGAGCAACAGTGACACCCCATCTCTAAAAATAGCCGGGCATTGTGGTGGGCACCTGTAGTCCCAGCTACTTGGGAGGCTGAGATGAGAGGATTGCTTGAGCCCAGGAGTTGGAGGTTGCCATGAGCTATAACACCACGGCACTCTACCCCCCAAAAGAGAGAGGTGGTTAGAGAAAAACTCACAAAAGGAAGATATTTTTATTTTTTAATTTATTCTTGGGGTTTCATTGAGGGTACAAGAGACTGGGTTACACTGATTGCATGTGTTAGGTACAGATCCTCAAGGAAGACATTTTTAAAGAAAGATGATGCCTGATTCCTTCATTATCAAGGAAAAAGATTCAGAGAAATATAGCTGGTGGTGTGGTAGTAAAGTAGGAGTAGGGAGAGCTGGGAGGAAAAAAGGAGATTATTTTTAAATCACTCCTTTATAACAGATATCAGTGTAAGTACTAAAATTTAACTGATCACTCATTTTTCTATCTGAGCCACTGCTAATCTTTAACATCCCTTCCTTGCTGCTTTCCTTCCTTCCTTCCTTCTTTCTTTCATCTCTTGCTTCCAGCTTCCTTCCCTTTTTGTTGCCTTTTTCTTTGTCTTCTCCTTTCCCTCTTTCACCATGGGTGTTTGTAATAGTGTGAGGGGTTGACAGAGAAATCAAATATAACAGAAGCAGGGCCCTTGGTATCCTGTAGGCACACCATGTTTTCTAAGAGAAAGGGCTAAGGGGGGCAGGCACAGTGGCTCAGGCCTGAAATCCCAGCACTCTGGGAGGCCAAGGAGGGTGGATTGCCTGAGCCAGAGCAAGACCCGTCTCTAAAAATAGCCAGGCATTGTGGTGAGTAGTTCCAGCTACTTGGGAGGCTGAGGCACGAGGATCGCTTGAGTGCAGGAGTTTGAAGTTGCTATGATCTGTGATGCCATGGCACTCTACCGAGGGTGATTCTATCTCAAAAAAAGAAGAAAGAAAGAAAGAAAGAAAGGAAGGAAAAGCGACAAAGGAAATGTAGATGAGAAGTCTATTAAGTCTTCTGGATGAAAGAGAGT
>CAUYON010010025.1:0-25223 GCA_963573935.1 Arctocebus calabarensis | reverse complement strand
AACGGATTATGGAATTAAAATTAGCTAAACCATGATGATGATAAAATGGAAAACATTAAATTGTTACAATTAAAATGTCCTCTCACCAAATTCACCATTGGTTTCAGTGTTGGGGAAGGTTTCCTCTGGCTGTTCGGTTTCTATTTTCTTATTTAAATGGAGACACCAATCATTTATTATATATCTTCATAGAGCAGAACAGAAATGTTCTGGGTAGGACCAACAACTGACAACCTAAATGCTGCAGTAGCCACATGAGGCCGCCGTCTCTTCCCCGCCATGCCGCCTCAGCCAGTCAGAGCTAAAAATTTTAAAAATTTGTTGTGATTGAACATATTGTATCTATTGGAGAATGTTCCACGCACTGATTAGAAGAATGAGTATTGTGCAGCTGTTGAATAAAATGTTCTGTAAATAGCCATTAAGTCCATTTGGTCTACACTATAGTTTAAACCTATTTTCTTTGTTGATTTTTTTTTTTTAGATGATTGTCTAATGATGAGAGTGCAGTATTGAAGTTCCCAACTATTATTGTATTGGTGCCTACTTCTCCCTTTAGATAGATGATTGTCTAATACTGAGAGTGCAGTATTGAAACTCCTAACTATTTTTTTCTTTTTTTGGGGGGGAAAGACAGTCTCAATTTATTGCCCTCAGTAGGGTGCTGTGGCATCACACAGCTCACAGCAACCTCCAACTCGTGGGCTTAGGCAATTCTCTTGCCTTAGCCTCCCGAGTAGCTGGGACCACAGGCACCTGCCACAACTCCTGGCTATTTTTTTGTTTTGCAGTTTGGCCAAGGCTGGGTTTGAACCTGCCACCTTCAGCATATGGGGCTGGCACCCTACTTGCTGAGCCACAGGCGCTGCATGAAGTTCCCAACTATTATTATATTGGAGCCTACCTCTCCCTTTAGATATAATAGTATTTGGTTTATGTATCTTGGTGCTCTGGTGTTGGATGCATATATATATATATATAGAACTGTTATATACGCTTAATAAACTGATCCCTTTATCATTATACAATGGCCTTATCTATCTCTTTTTAGTGTTTTTGATCCAAAGTCTATTTTATCTGCTATAAGTACAGGTATTCCTGCTTGCTCTTATTTTTCTTTTGCATGGAATTTCTTTTTCTATCACTTTACTTTCAGTCTGTGTGTCTTTATAGGTGAGATGACTTTCTTGTAGGCATCATATAGTTGGGTCTTTATCCATTTATCCATTTTATATCATTTAAGTGGAAAATTTAATCTGTTTACTTTCAAGGTCATTATTGATATGTGAGGACTCATTCCTGTCATTTTGTTAATTGTTTTTTGTTGGGCGTCTAGTGGACTCCAACCTGGCCAGTGGTCAGCAACGGAGGTGGTGCTGGGGAAATCACAAAACTTTACACCAATCCTATAGTATAAAACCTAGATGCTTGTAAAGATATACAGTAGCCTGATGGCAATATGAAAACAATGAAGCACCTGTCCTGTTTCCCAGAATCTTTTTATTGGGTACATAACAGAGTATATGTGCAAGAATGCACTGCAGTCATTATTCAGCAGTCAAGGTTAAGAATGAGAGAGGGGAGATTACAGGCCCCAGGAAGGTTGAGTAAGGGATAAGCAAGAACATAGGGCAATGGAACATCTGAAGTGACCAGATAATGGTGCATCCAGAAAGAGTGGGGAGAGCAAGTCTCACAGACAGCTCAGCTTCTCTAGCCTAAGCTACTAGTTGTTGATGACCTCAGCTCACCTGCACTGCTAATTCCCCCATGCAGGGATATCACTTGGACATTCCCCTGACTGGGCACTTTACCTGAGTTTAATGGTCTCAGCCTGTCTACCTCCCACAGTTTTCCTGTTGTTTTGTATATCATTTGTTCTTTTCTTTCTCTCTTGTTTATTATTACAGTTTGGTGATTTTCTGTGGTCTGTTCTTTTCCTCATTTTTGTATCTGTTCTACCAGTGAGTTTTATGCTTTTGTGTGCTTTTAATGATAGATACCATCCTTTCACTTTCAGGTGCAGGACTCCTTTAAGCATTTCGTGTAAGGCCAGTCGTGGTGATATAGTTTCTTAGTTTTTGCTTTTGTAAAAAGACTATTTCTTTTTCATTATGAAGGATAGCTTTACTGGATATAGTACCTTGGCCACAGGTTTTCTTTTTTTTTTTTCTTTTTTTCTCCTTTCAGTGCTTTTAATATTTTATCCCATTCTCTACTAGCCTGTAAGATTGTTGTTGGGAAACCTTTCATTAGTCAGATGAGGTTTCTCTTATATGTGACCAGATGATTTTTTCTTGTTGTTTTTAGAAATCTCTGTCTTTTACTTTTGACAGTTTGATTATAATGTACCAGACAGGCCTTTTGCTTGCATCTATTTGGGAATCTCTAAAGTTCCTATATGTGGGGGTCTATATCTCATGTTAGACTTGGGATTTTTTAGCTATTATTTCATTAAATAGGTTTTCTATAACTTTGGTTTTCTCTTCACCTTCTGGAACACCAAAATTCCATATTTGGCCACTTTATGGTGTCCTATATATCATGTAGGCTCTTTTCATTCTTTTAAAAATCTTTATTTTATGTATTTTTTTATTTTTGGTCTGACTGCATTATTTCGAAAGATCTGCCTTCAAGTTCCAAAATCATTACTTCTGCTTGATCTTATCTATTGTCAAAGCTCTCAAATATATATTTGAGACAGAGCCTCAAGCTGTTACCCTGGGTAGAGCGCTGTGACATCACAACTCATAGCAACCTCCAATTACTTGGCTCAAGAGAGTCTCCTGCCTCTGCCTCCCAAGTAGCTGGGACTACAGGCGCCCGCCACAATGTCTGGCCATTTTTTGGTTGCAGCCGTCATTGTTTGGTGGGCCCGGGCTGGATTCGAACCCACCAGCTCAGGTGTACATGGCTGGTGCCTTAGCTGCTTGAGCCACAGGCACTGAGCCTCAAATATATTTTTTATTAATTACTTCAATTATTCAACTCCAGGATTTGTTTGCTAAGTTTCTCATTCATATCCTGAATTGTTTTCTGATTTTTGTCATCTTGTTCATATGTTCTGTTATATCTCAGTGAACTTCCTTGAATTATTTTTGGAAAAAGGAATTTATTTTTCATTGAAATCTGTTGCTAGAGAATTATTATATTCCTCAGGAGGTAACATATTTCCCTGATTTTTCATGTTTCTAGTGTCTTTACATTATTTTTGCATCTAGGGTAACATTTGCTTCTTCTAATTTTTGGATTGACTTTGGTAGAAGACAACTTTTTTCCTGAAGGTATATGTGTGGTGACACTTTGGCTTTGATTCTGAGTGCATGAGGTAGTGTATCTCTAAATGATTTCTTCAGCTGATAAACAACAGCAGTGGTGTCTGTGATTTCCTCAGTTGCTAGCCTGCAGTTGATAGTGGAGACTGTGGTGAGGTTTTTATCATAAATGGTGACACCAGGTTGTGGAGTTCTCAGGCCCCAGTGGGGACAGTGGTGGGCTGAGCATACCTATCCTTGAGCCTTCAGGTGGCATATGTGGGCATCAGTTTTAGTGAGTCCAAATGGGTCTTTTCTTGGGCCTCCAGGAAGCTTTCTCAGCTAGCAGTTGTAGGCTAGGTAGATGAGTGGTTCCTCAGTCTCCTGGGTAGTGTGGGTGCCATGCAACGGCAATAATGGTGCAGGACAATCCTTAGATCCCAAAGCAGCATGGGTTGATGTTAATGGTGGCTGTGATGTGGTAGGAAGCCAGTCCCTAGGACCCCAGGTGGTGCTGGCTGTGTTGGTAGGGGAAGGGTGAGTGGGTCCATTCTCAGGCCCTCAGGGAAAGTGCACAGATGCCAGTGGTGGTAGGTGAGACAGAGTAACAGGGCAATACCCAAGGCCCTGGGTGGTGTGCTCAGGAACAGGGGGGCAGTACCAGGCTAGGTGGGCCAATCCTCAGGTTTACCAATGGTGCAGTTGGGTGCTGCCTGTGGTGGGCAAGTCAGGGTGATCCCAGGCCCCTGGTAGAATGCTTGAATGGCTACAACAGCAGTGGCAAAAAGTGTGGGACCCTGTCCTCAGGATGCATGCAAGGGTGCTGTGGTGGCCCTGCTCCTAGGGTGTGCCAATAGCATGCACTCTGGCCCCTGAAGGCAGTAGTGGCAGAACCAGTCTGTCCCTAGAGCATGTGCATGGCAGCTCTGCTGCAGTGCTGGTGGGGGGTGGGGGTGGGGGCAGAATTGCTATCTGTGGTAGCCCTTCCAGCTTGGTGGTTCTTATGTTCTAGTGAGCAGGCATTTTGGCTTTTTCCTGGGGGCAGCCTCTCTGGTGTGTTGTAGCGTCCCAGGTGCAAGACACTGTGAATGCTAGAGTGCTGCGGATCCTGCTGCTCCTACATTAGTTCCAATTGGTGTCATTTCATTGCAGCCCTCCATCTGGATGTTGGAGGATATCAGTGGGGTTCCAGGGATGTGGCGATCAAGGCTGTTGTGTCCCAGGGCAGGATGCATTCTGGTGGGGGTTTGGCTCTTAAAATGAAACCACACTGTAGCTGCTTAGGTCTCAGGGTGTACAGGGGACCCAGCATGAGCTCCCTCACTGGAGAAATGCTGTCTTGTGGTCTATAGGTAGCTTCCTATACTAGTCTCAGGACACATGAAGATTCAGGGGCTCTTCTGTGGCTGAAGTTGCAGGAATCTGCAATGGAAATCTCTCATCTACCCTTTCTCCACGCTGGGGAGTCTCTCCAGGGTCTCAACCAATCCTAGCTGAGCAGGCAGCCTTCCTTCCCTAGCTTGCCATGCCTCAGGTGTTTCCTGTTACTTCTCTGTGGATTTCCAGTGTTCTCTTAGGTGCTCTATTCAAAGCATAATTATCTACTTGCTATTTTGGTTTTCTTTGTGGAGAAAGTGCGTGCGGATGCTCTTAGTCAGATGGAGGCTTCCCTCTAAATCTTTTTTCCAGATTTATGTACTAAGTTCCCTCAGTTGAGTTAGCTTTTATTAAAGAATAATATCTTTTCTTTTGGCTAAGTGGAAGGACTGATCCAGATGGTTTCTCCCTAACTAGGTATAAGTTTTTAAGGGATCTCCGTTTTGAATACTGGAAAGGACACCTATTTTATTTTTCCAATTCACTTTCTTCTGGGAGCTGCTTCCAAGTGTTTCTTCAGTACACCCCCTGCTCCTTTCTCCTACCTATAAGGTTCTGCTGCTGTATGATCCTGGCCAGAGTTGATGGGTTCAAGATCAGATTCTTAACCAGAGCCTGGCAAACCCTAATGACTTGCCTCTAGGCTTTGATTCATTAATTGAAGGGAAGGCACTTGAACCAAGAAGGAACCACCATAGTCCTTTGCTAACGTCTTTTCAAACCCTGAGGATCAGCTCCTCTTTGGTAATATTATATGAATACCATCAAATTACCAAATATTACCAAATTATATGGAGATTTTGGCTGCATTGGTGGCCATGTTTCCTGCCTTGAAGAAGAAACTAGTGTACAATGAAAGACAATGAAGTATTAGATTAAAAAATGGGTCTGAGTATGGTACTCACGCCTGTTAATCCTAGCACTTTAGGAGTCTATGGTGGGCAGGGCAGGGTGATCCCTATTTGGCTAAACACTCAAATGGCTGCAGAAGCAATGGCGATAAGCGGGTGGGAGCTTGTCCTCAGGGTGCATTCAAGTGAGCTGTAGCTGCAGCCCTGGTACTGGGGATGTGGGTTGTTGTCCAGTGCATGCCCCCTGGTCCCTAGGGGTGACAATGGCAGCAGCTACTCAGGAGGGTGAGGCAGGAGGATCTCTTGAACCCAGGAGTTTGAGGTTGCAGTGAGCTATGATGAGGCCACAACACTCTAGCCTGGGTGACACAGTGACTGTCTCAGTAAAAAGGAAAGGAAAGAAGGAAAAGGAAAAAGGAAAAGGAAAGGAAAGGAAAAAGAAAAGAGAAGAAAAAAAAAGGTATTCTGGTGAAATTTAAATCCCTGCAAATTGAACCGCTATATCCCTGCAGTTCTTGTGGTTCCGTTGTGTAACTTTTGAGTTACATAATGTATCCCAGTGGTTTTCTAGAAATGTCCCTTTTCTACCTTAGAGTTGAGTTGCTATCACTTGCAACCAAAAGGATCCCAATATAGTTAACTTGATAAAAATTTTAAATAGTGGTACATATGTTCTGACATACGATACTGTATTATTCTAATGAATTGAAGTGTTAAGTTAGGTTTCCAGGTTTCACAATGCATAGGGAGAATGCAATTTATTTGAAAGCAAGCTGTTGAGATGATCCTTTGATTCAAAAATAAGCATTGCCAGTTAGTGATTTATTAGTATTTTTGAAAATTGCTATTTTTTTGTTGTACTGTCAGGCAGTTTTGCAACCTTTTGACATCTATTTTTTTTAGATTTTTCTACACTTTTGATTTTCAAATTTGCTTTTTAAAATTTTAAACATTTGCTTAGAATCTAAGTTATTTTTCCTTGGGGCTGATTATAGTAGCAAAAAATTAGAGCAATCTCAATATGTAATAATAAGGTATTACCATAAAGAATAAATAAGGAACTTCCATCTAGTATAGGTGGTACACGTCTGGTCTATGAAAATTAGGTCAACTTAAGGCACCATCTCCCTATATTGTCCATCTTAAGTTGACCTAATATTCATAGACTGGATGTGCATGTACCTGTCAATACAGAAGACCTAGTTGTTTATGTTGTCCACCTCTTTATGTTGACCAGTTTGTTACAGTCCCTTGGGTGGTCAACATACAGAGGTTCAATAGGGCAGTAGTTGGAAACACAAATATCTAATATGTAAAAACTTGTGACTACTAGGATTATTTTAGAGTTTTTTGTTGTTCAAACTTTTTTTCCTTAGGAAAATATCTAACATGGAATATTAGAAATAGAAAACTAAATTATGCAATACCAGAAAACATAAGCAGACAAAAAATTGATGTCTTGTCACCCTTATTGTGACACCTCTCCTCGCCAATCCCCATTCTTGACATGGTCAGATCTGGTGGCTCCAGAGTCAGCATGGTAAACCAACCCCCAAGGGTTACTGCCTCATCTAGGAAAGCTCCTCCTCAGCCAGCCTGCATGAAGGTAGTGGTGTCTGGATGGTGGCACCCTCACAGGCTGTTGGGGACAGAGCTGGAGAGGGTTGAGATTAGGAATAAAGGGGTAAGGAGCTCAAAGGAAGTGGGAGGAGAAAAGGGGGTTTTGGTAAAGTGGAGGTAGAGGCCTGCAACCGTCCCCGTGTGTAACCTGCGGCAGGTCCCTTCCTCTTTCTAGGCCTGTTTTCCCATCTGTACAAGAGCAAATGAGGCTGGGTCACCTCTGGAGGCATAGTTGGCTCGAATTTGCTTTGATTTTAGCAGTCAGAAATGGAAAGAAAGACAGTCCCAGGACAGTTACTGTAATAGTAGCAGAGGTGACCAAGAAGGGCTAATTGTCACGAACAGAGAAGAGGGCAGCAAAGTGCTCAGGCGCCTCATTGTTTGTTGGAAGGAGATGAGGTAGAACAAGATAGCAGAAGTGAAACTAGAGTCCTGGGCAGTTTTGGTGGTGGCGAAGCATTTGCTGAAGAGGCATCTGTGGTTTAACTGAACAAACTCTTGGAGTTGGACATGCAGGGTTTGAATTACAGATATACTGCTTTTTAGTCGTAAGACTCAGATTTTCTACCTGTAAAAATATCTAAATAATTACCTGGAAGGATGTGGTGAGAAACAAAATGAGAACCCAGAAAAAACTTTGCACTCTGTAAAGACTGTCCATTCAGGGATTTAGTAGTCACTAGTCATTGCAGTGTCAAAGACTAAGAACTACAATACTACTTTCCCTTAGCTGAGTGGGTGGAGTGTACTAGAAGACTCCCTCACCCCCATCATCACAAGTACATGTCCGAATAAAGGACATGTGATCAAAGGGAAGCAGACTGCGAAATTCTGGTGTGTGCTCAGGTAACCAAGGGTTGAAGATTGGCTCTACTTAATTGTGTGCCCTGGGGAGGTCTTTTACCCTTCTGAATTTTCTCCGTATATAAAATGGGGGGCTAATATACCCACATCTCAATTGCTCCAAAAGCAAAAAGGGAAAGTGAATAGCAAAGCTATTCTAAACCTGGAAATTTGGAGAAGTGTTGCAGTATTGCAGAGGGAATTGCATTGAAAATCCACCATAGGCTCAGTGGCCGTAGCTCAGTGGTTAGGGCACCGACCACATACGCTGAGGCAGGCAGGTTCAAACCTGGCCCAGACCTGTTCAACAGTGACAACTGTGACAAAAACATAGCTGGGCGTTGTGGCAGGCACCTGTAGTCCCAGTTACTTGGGAGCTGAGGCAAGAGAACTGCTTAAGCCCAAGAGTTTGAGGTTGCTGTGAGCTGTGACACGATGGCATTCTACCAAGGGTGACATAAACATAGCGAGAATGTATAAAAAAAAAAAAAAAAAAAAAAAAGAAGGAAAAACAACCATACAAGGAATCTGGTTAGGGCAAAGGCAAATTGAAGAATGGTAATGTGATTAGACTTAGGAATCAGAAGGCCTTGAGACCTTGCCAACCTGTCAAGGCTGTGTGACAAACAATAACTTTAGCTCAGTTTTAGAAACTGAACACCTCCTATGTGCAAAGCTCCATGCTAGGTCCAAGAGCTAGGAGTTAATGGTCAGAAGCTGGAAGCTCATAGCAAGCAGGAATCTACACCCTTCCCAGACCTGAGAAGTCTTACTGCCACCTACTGAGACTTAGAACAATGAAAAGAAGTTGAACCAAAGGCCCCCAAACCCATGTAGTTCATTTGGAAGGATCTGCAAAACAAATGATCAAAGAAATACAAGTTTTAGTGCTTGGGATGGATAAACACCATGTTATAGATCAGAACATGACCAACTGTCTGTGTTATAAATGCCACAGTGAGAGCTTCAGGTCTTTTTGGAAATGCTACAGTTCCCAGAAACACAGGCTCCAAGTCACAAAGTGGGGGTTACCTCCCTACTGGACAGTAAGCTTTCTCAATGCCAAAGAAAAGAGAACTCAATGTAACTTTTCATTCCATAACAAACACAATATATTTGACACTCTGGTTTTATGGTACTCCTTTATGATAGCCATTTATGATACATATATACCTGATAACACAAACTGAAATTTCATCCTCTAAGGAACTCCAAAAGAATATGGGAGTGTAGCATATACCCCCATGGAACTAACAGTCATCTGCAATATCCCCAAATTGCAAAATATGAATAGCTAAGATTTGTATACTATGTGCCAAATACTGTTTTAAGTACGTTACATATACTTCATATTATTGCAATCTGTCTTAATCATTGTATAAAGAAAGTAAATAATACAATTATCCCACTTTACAGATAAAGGTGAGGTGCAAAGATTAAATCATCCAAGAACATGTACACTGTTAGGCTTTTAAGTCTGTACTCTTAGAATTGATCAATGTGAAGCCTTTGCTATTTTTTAAAAAGTGAATTTAGCTTTAAAGGTATATTTAAAACTAAGATTTGTACTTAGGCAACAGTTAATAAAGAACTATGACTGGTGAATGTCCTGAAAGAGTGAAGAGTATATGGAAGGGAAGATCAGATGTAGTTAGTGAGGTAGACAGAGGGTCAATGAAGTGTCACAGCAGGCCTTGAAGATAAAAGGCCTGTGTCCTACCCTTAGTAGGAATTAAGTCAAAACAACACAAATATTAACAAAACTTATGACCCAGATGACATTAAGAAACATGTCCTCAACAAAATGCACCCTGCACATTCCCACTTCGTTTAAGATCCATTTTAGTTTGCTGTAACTTCAGGTTTGGCTGTCACATGTGTGTTCTTAACAATACCAAGATAGATTACAGAGACTGAAATCTAATTTTTTTTTTTGTCTCTATGATAGACATCTTTTATCATGTCTAAATGTGCAAAAATACAATAAATCATCTTTGTCAAAAGCCCTAAATCAAACCAAACCAAAAACACAGCACTCTTGCTATGGATCCAGGAAAAGGTATGACTAACAAAAATTTCCTAGCAGATGATCGTGAACACTTTGGTGAACTGATTCTGGGAATAACAGTAACCCTAACCCTGTTCTCATTATGCTATGGAGCCAAATTAATCACATTTGATAATAACACACTTAAACTATCAAGACGGACTAAGGCACAATATGATTCTAAGTTTACAGGCAGAGGAATAATAATCTAGGGAAAATATAAATAAATTTCTGTTGAACATGGAATTGTACCGTATTTATAAAATCACACTGGTAAGACTTGGAATGATTACAGCATGAAAGATACCATCTCTCTGAAAAGTAGACAAGGAGGTGTGGTATAGAGGAAGATGGCTCAGGTATATATATATATTTTAAATCTCTTTTGCACTAGATTCTAGGTTTTTTGGTTTCATAGCTAGTTCTACAATCATAAAAATTACATAAACGGAATCTGATTATACTAGCAGTTTGGTGACATAATGGTAGACCTGTTCTGTAAATGCTTCACAGGAAAACTTTTCCTTCACTCTGGCTTTTCCAGCCAGGCCCATCGTGGCTTTTAAGGTTGGTTCATGGATGAACTTTTCTATTGCTTCTGAAAAATGCACTGGGTCAGGCGCACACAGAAACCCTGTGACACCGTGGATTATGGACTCCAAAGGCCCACCTGAATTAACAGCAATGACTGGGCATTGCATGTACATGGCTTCAAGAGGGACGATGCCAAAGTGCTCATTGCTTGGTGTGTAAAGCACACACGTGCAGCCGTGGAGAAGTGAAATTTTCTGTTTGTCTGAGAAAGACCTCAAGAAGGTCACATACTGGTCAAGGTCAGACTGTTGGGCCATTTTCTTCAACTCCTGATAGTATTCCACATTCTCTAGGACTCTCTCATCATAACCACCTGCCATGATCAGATGAACCCTCTCCCAATCTTGGGATGTCAATTTTCCACGCAGTTGCACTAGGGCTTCCAATGCCAAAGTCAGATTTTTCTTCCTTTCATATCTGTTGATGGAGAGGAACAGATATTTTTTTCCCCTAGGGACTATGTCATCAAGCTTTTCAGGAACAGCAGAATCAAAGGTGGTGACATTCAGAGATGGGTAGAGGATGTCAGGGTCTATATGAGATAGGGACTTGAATGTTTCCTTAAAAACAGCAGCTGTGAACTGGCTGTTGACCAAGATGCAGTCTGCCATGCCTGTGGTGTATTCTTCTATCCAGTCAATTGGGGCTCTGTATAGCCGTTTAAGAAAAGAATCTCTCTTGGTGAGAAGCAGATCTGGGAAGTGACAGTAAAACAAGATCTTCTTACGTCGTCTGGCCAGCCTGAACATGGGGATACAGGCAGACACCTAGCCAAAGCAAAAATCAATAGCAAATAAAGTGATGGTCAACTCAACTTCAACCCAACCAAGAGCACAGATACCCACCCTGTCTGCTTGTCTGTGGGCTCCTCGGGAACAATGTCTAATTCTGCTTTGTTCCCTCAGACTTTTACCAACACAGTGCCTGGGTACAGAAGCTTTGTAGACATTTGCCAGATGTGTGCTAAACATTTAAAGCTTTAAGTCCAGTAGTTTCCTCTTGTACAGTGCTGTCCAATAGAAATAAAACAATCTAGTAACTTTAAACATTTTTTTTTTTTTTTTTGAGACAGAGCCTCAAGCTGTCACCCTGGACAGAGTGCTGTAGCATTACAGCTCACAGTAACCTCCAATTCCTGGGCTCAAGCAAGTCTCTTGCCTCCGCCTCCCAAGTAGCTGGGACTACAGGCCCGCCACAAGGCCCGGCCATTTTTTGGTTGCAGCCGTCATTGTTGATTGGCGGGCCCGGGCTGGATTTGAACCTGCCAGCTCAGGTGTACGTGGCTGGCGCCTTAGCCTGTTGAGCCACAGGCGCTGATCCCATTAGACATGTTTTAAGGTTGAAATTAACTTTTAAGGATATGTCGTATGTAAACTATTACCATTTCAAAATGTAATTGATATTAACATATGTATATATATATATATTTTTTTGGAGACAGAGTCTCAAGTTGTCACCCTCAGTAGAGTGCCATGGTGTTACAGTTCACAGCAACCTCAAACTCTTGGGCTTAAGCGATTCTCTTGTCTCAGCCTTGTCTCAGCCTCCCGAGTAGCTGGAGCCGGCCACAACACCTACCTATATTTTTGTTGCTGTTATTGTGTTTTAGCTGGCCTGGGCTGGGTTCAAACCCACCAGTCTCAGTGTATGTGGCTGACACCCTACCCACTGAACTAAGGGCGTCGCCAATACTAAACTTTATTAATGAGATATTAATGTCTTTTCAAATTGTATCTTCAAAATCATGTTTCTATTTTACACTTGACCATATCTCAGTTCACATTTTAAGTGCTCAACACTCACATGTGGCTAGTTGATACATATTGGATAGTTATAGCTCCAGCATTTTTCTCCTTCTAAGGAAATGAAATGAATGAACTACAGTACTCTGGAGCACAAGCTCTGGAGTCAAGATCCACAGGGTTTGAATTTCAGCTCTGTGTGATCCAGTAATTTACCCTAGTCTGGGCTCCAGTTTCCTTTTCTGTAATATGATGACAATTATAGTTCAGAGAAACCCATATAATTTTTATGATTATTAAATATGTAAGATGCTTAGAGTTTAGCACACACAGTCCCCAAGTTAAAAACACCTGACTTATGTACAACTCGTACTTACGAATAGAAGCTATTACAGGTAACAGGTAAATATACCTGTTTGAATTTATATACAAATCCAACTTAAGAACAAATCTACAGAACTATCTTATTGGTAACCCAGGGGCTGCCTGTAAATATTAACTACAGACAAAAGTAAGCAGGAAATAACACTGCCATCACTACAGATTTTCTTGTTTAGTAATCTTTACAAGTCACTTAATTCCCAGCTCATGAATTAACACCTGCAGGTAAGCTTTAGGAATAACGTGCAGCTTATTCAAAGAGACTTAGTTAAAGTGGCAGGTACGGAACTTGAACCCAGATCTCCCACTTCCAAGCCCAGAATTTTTTCTCCATCTACTACAGTGTGCTCACTGCACACTACCTTGTGCTTACTCTACACCGGCAGAATGTTCAGTAAACGTACACATTACTTAAAAAGAAAGCTTCTACACAAGTAAAGATGAGCAAAAGTAATTCAGGAGTCACAATTAAAGAAACTCAAATACAAATGTGATGCCATTTCCATCTATCAGTTTGGTAACAATTAAAAATGGTTGATTATAACCAACGGAAGAGCATAACATAGCAGGTTCTATCATATGTTGTGGGAGAATAAAGTGACAGAAGTCCTTTGGAAGGCAAATGTGGCAATTGTTATTGACATTTAAAATGGACTCTTTAACTCGCCAATTTTAGGAATTTACTCAAAGGACAGGCTTGCAGAAGTACTAAAAATGAAGTACAAGGATAATCATTACAACACTGATCTGGTTAAAACATTAGTGTCCTTTAACAGAAGAATGTTTAGATCATCTATGTATCTATCTTTGAGACAGAGTCTCACTCTGTTGCCCAGGCTACAGTGCAGTGGCATCAGCCAAGCTCACAGCAAACTCAAACACGTTAAGTGTAAGTGATCTTCCTGCCTCAGCCTGCAGACTAGCTGGTACTACAGATGCCCACCACAGTTCCCAGCTCATTTTTCTAGTTTTAGTAGAGCTGGCATCTCTCTTGCTCAGACTGGTCTCAAAAGTCCAGACCTCAAACAATTCTCCCACCTTGGCCTCCCAGAGTGCTAGGACTACAGGCCTAGATCATGGTACCAAAGCGAATTTTCCAGTTGGAACTGAGAATGAAGTGACTTTCTCAAGTGACATTGAGATCCTTATACAAGGATGTTCCAAATAGAAATGTTTTCTGAAACAGACCAAGATGCCCAATACTAGGTATTTATAATCTCAATTATGTACAAATAAGATATACCTATAGCCACATGCTAGTGCAGCCACAGACAGCTTCCAGAAAGATACATAAGAAACTTAACAGGAACATCTTCAGAGAATGAAATGGAAAGGGACTCTGATATTATCCCTGTCTCTATACTATTACATTTTCAGTCGAATACGTGTTACTTTTTAAAATAAATTTTGGGGGGCGAATGTAAAAAGAAAAAAGTCTACAACAGCTATAAGCAGATCCAGGTGGACATTATTTACCAAGATAAAAACCTTGGATTTTTTTTCCAAGATCAATGGGGAGTCAAGTTAAAATTTTAGTAAGGGTATGCCAAAATCATTTTATGTTTTTAACCCACAGTAAGGACAACACACAAGTTATTCAGAAGTAAAAGGCCACTAAAGTGACTTAGAATGATAGTGTTTCTTAGGGTGGGCCCCAAGGCCTGCTTTGGAATCGCCCGAAGACCCAGTTAAAAATGTACATTTCCGGGTCCACCTCGGGGGGGGGGGGGCTCCAGGATGAAAACTTCCTGGAGAGAGGGGTTCTGCACTCTGCAGCATTAACGGCCCATACTAAAGTTCAAGAAGTACAGGCTCGCCCTCAGCTCGGACTTGTGCAGCTCAGTTCCGATCTTTCCCAACTGCAGACCAGAGAGGTCCTTTGTCAGAGGTCACGCCCGAGGAGCACCCTCACGGTAAGGTCCGCACTCGAGCAGCCGCCGGCGACCGCCTCACCTGGTCGCATACGACCACGTCGAACTCCTCGTCAGCGAGGAACAGCACATAGAGCGCCAGGAACAGCATGCGCACGTAGGCGCAGACAGCGGCGCCGCGGCCGCCCCAGCCCAGGCTGCGCGGCAGCCAGTCCCCGGCGCAGCGCACCGGCAGCTGGCGGCTCTCGGAGAAACAGTGGCCCGGGTCGTAGTGCGCTGTCCAGATCTTCACGCTGCACCCGCGCGCCTGCAGCGCCAGCGCCGCGTCCAGCACCAGCCGCTCGGCACCGCCTACACCTAGGTCCGGGTGCAGGAAAAGCACCGACGGCTTAGGGCCTGGATCTGGGTCCTGGACCCGCTTCTCCGCCATCGCCGGGAGCAGCCCCTGCGCCCGGCTGAATGTGGGCTTTCCGCGCAAGTTCCGCCTCCGGCTCCCAGTGGGCCACTGCGGGCTGACCCCGCCCGTCGTGCGTACGTCAGTTAGGCCACATCAGCGCAAATCTGTGGGCGCCTAGTAAGTGCCAGAGAAAATTTCTCGTCCGACCCTGTCTATATCCTCCTTTTGGTAGGGATTGGACTCTATGAAGGACATTGTGATTCAAAAGAAGGAAATAGGAGTTCTTTACTTCCCACTCAGCCACTAACCAAGTCGCCTGTACCAGAATATTTACAGGCATAGCGTGAGACAACCTAGGCGTCCCTGGAGTCAGCGAGGACCCAGCCTCTGGTCTGGGGGCGGGGCCTGAGCCAGTCTCTCCAGCTACCGGTCCTTTCGGGGTTCTGCAGCTTTCCGGAGGTCCACTTTAGCACCTTGCAACCCTCCAGTGTCCAGCATGGTACGCCGGCCCCAGCACACCTCCCCCCATCCCCACCTCTGCCAGGCAGCCTTTTTACCTTGCTTCCCCTAGTTTCCCGTGGGGAAAGTCAGGGCCGGGGTCTCGGGGCAGGCTCGCGGGGCTCACCCGTGGTTCTCCTTGTCTTCCTCTGCAGCCTGGCCCGACCCCCAGTGGCACTAACGTGGGTTCTTCAGGGCGCTCTCCTAGCAAAGCAGTGGCCGCCCGGGCGGCAGGGTCCACTGTCCGGCAAAGGTAAGGCTCCCCGCGGCCCACTCTTTCGCAGACCCGGGTGGACGGATTGCTTAAGGTCAGGAATTCGAGATCACCCTGAGCAAGAGTGAGACACCGTTTGTACGTAAGCTGGAAAGATTTTTCTGGGCATGGTGGTGCTCACCTATTGTCCCAGCTACTCGGGAGACTGAGGCAGGAGGCTCACTTTGAGCCCAGGAGTTGGGAGGTTGCAGTGAGCTATGATGACGCCACTGTACTTTAGCCAGGGCGGCAGACAGAGGTCCTGCCTCCCTCCCTCTGGCTCCCCACAGAAGACTCCTGAGGGCAAAATGAGGTTGTGGTGACGTGGCCGTGGGAGTAAAGGCATCTTGAGAGAAAGACGATATTTTGTTCTTGTTGTTTGATTACAGTCACAGCTCTTAAACTGGACAGGGTGAGAGACTAAAACTGATGTCATTGAACTAGTGTCTCTAGATCTGAGCTTTGTGCTTATATTTTCATCCGGACGTCCCATACACAATGTAGTAACTGTTAAACTCAAGACTAGGCCGGGTTCGAAACCACCAACCTACGTATATGGGGCCGGTGCTGCCCTCTATTGCTTAGTTTTGCTGTTACTTTTTGTTACTGGATTAAAGAAAAAAGTGGGGGTAGAATATCAAGGCTCATGGTGGTTCTTTCAAGCTATCCTTTTTCTCTCTTCTCTCCTGTGATCTAGCACTGGTGAACTTACTATTTTCTGAACTCACTTTCTCCCCCACCTTAAGGAAATTTTCTATTTATTTTCCAAGACTAAGCTCAGGGGTTATTTCCTTTTGAGGCCTTCTTTGACTTTGCAAGCAGCAGTAACTACTAGTTTCCCCTTTTGCTCCTGAAGCATTTTGTTTATGCCTTTGTAAGGCCATTTATGTTTCCATATTTATCTTCTTTGTTAGGCCTTAACAAAGTCAAAGAAAATAGAAATCTGCTGAAGTTGTCTCTTTCCAGCATTTATCATAAGGCCTGGCATAATAAATGATGAATGAAGGAAGGAATCATACAACCTGTTGTCATGGGACTTTTGAAGGAACTAGTGGGGTTTTATCTAGATAGGAAAAGACTTTGAAAGAACAGGAATTTACCTTTAAGGATGTGAACCGAAATGAGACTTTCCTTAGTAGCTATAATAGGTAAATGAAAACTGATAAACTTACATACAGCAAACAAATTGTGATAGAACCATCAAAAATGCTAAGATTAGGGCCAGGCACAGTGGTTCACCCCTGTAATCCTAGCTCTCTGGGAGGCTGAGGTGGGTGGATTTCTTGAGCTCAGGAGTTTGAGACCAATCTGAGCAAGAGTGAGACCCTGTGTCTAAAAATAGCTGGGCATTGCATTCCCCTAGTCCCAGCTACTCACAAGGCTGAGGCAAGAGAATCATCTGAGCCCAAGAGTTTGAGGTTGTTGTGAGCTGTGACGGCATTCTGCCAAGGGTGACATAAACAAACCCTCTACCAAGGGTTACAAAGTGAGACTCTGTCTCAAAAAAAAAAAGCTAAGATTATCCTCAATGGTTGTGAGTTTCCTGTCACTGAGATGTTCAAGAGAAGTGTATCATCAAGCTGTGTTTTGCCTTACATGGGCTTGGAGTGCCATTCCCATCATGGACTCTAGAGATCATGTACTCTAAAGATGGTTTGCAGGAGTGGAGCACATGTCCTATGGGTATGATGGGGAATGGTTCTGGTTAATGAAAATTGATAGTACTGTGGCAAGTAAGTGTGGCCATCTGAGAATTTCTGAAGAACAAAAGAGCACATATTTATCAAATGCACATATATTAATAATAATGAAATAAGTGATACATAAGTAAAGTAGAGAACTCAAAACATTTAAGGACATTTAAGGAAGCTTTTAAAGTTGTGGGTTTTGATGTCATCTTTTAGGATTTGGTATGATGGAGCTAGTGTAACTAGATAGGCCATGGTTGTATGTATTGAGAAACCTGACAGTGTTTCCTTCTAGAAAGTTTAGTAGTGTTTAAGTATTATTTCACAAGTGTGCTGTAGTAAGTATTGTTTGTCTAAGAATATACCTTTGCTTTGTCAGTCTTTGAGAAAACATTAAAGCTAATGGTTAATAATAATGCTGTGAATTATGTAGTCTGCAGACTTGCATTCTTCATGGTCGGTGAGGTAGTAGAGTCAGTACCATTGGAAAATAAACAGTGTAGGATTTAAGGTCAGGCTGGGGTTGGAGTAATGTAAAAGGAAGTTGCTTTGAGGATGAAAAGGAGCAAGAATGCTGTGTAAGCTGTGAAGCTGTGAAGTGCTGCATGGTGTTCCAGCAGGATTGAAGGCGACTTAGGGATATTATGATGGAGGAATAGTCAGGGTGTTAGGATAGTCATCACATGGTTATTAAGGATCTGCCACATGCTGAGTTTTCTTTCAGCTCTGAGGATGTATATGTAAACAAGACAGGATATATATATACGAACAAGTTAGGCAGGTTTGTCCTCATGACCATTATATTCTAGTGTAGGAAACCATAAGCAAGAAAATAAGTAAATGTAATATGTAAATGTGTAAGTAAGTAAATGTAACAGAAAAAATGAAGCTGGATGGGGGATAGAGAGTGGTGGGGAGGGGTGAGGATAGATAGTTGTTATAGATAAGTTGTTCAGAGTAGGTGACATTTGAGTAGAGATCTGAAAGAAGCAAGGGAAGGAATCATGCAGTGATGTGGGAGGAATAGGCTTCCTAGGCAGAAGGAATGGTAAAGTGTAAAGATTCTGAGGTCTGAGCTTGGCTTCGAGGAATATCCAAAGGTCATCACATTAGAACAAAGTGTGTAAGTGGTTACTTACAAAAACCATTATGCTAAGGGACAGGGAGAGGGAGGCAGTTAAAGAGAGGTGTGAAAGAAAGGGTAAAATAGACCCCCAAGTAGAAATTGGAGAGATTCAAGTGGGCTTGATTAAACTTTACCTAGCTTCCTCTAGGGAATGGGAGGAATTTTGAGTACATGTGATATTTTGGAGTGGGGAATGGTGGGGGGCTGATTATCACATCCTCTGCTACATCATATGTGCTAGCAGAAGTAAGAAATCTTAAATTCCTCTGAATAATTCCAGGAGATTTTGAAGTCAAGAACTGGAGGTGGGAGATTGTAGAATAATAGAAAGTGTGTGGGTCCTAGTCCTGGATCAGCCAGTGACTTAGCATGTCCACACTGGTTTATCTTCTAGCTCAAGTTCATTTTTATAAACAAGGAGAAAAGTTTCAGGTACCTACCCCACAGATTAAATGACATGTATCTCTGTGTGTGAAAGCTTTTCTATGTCCATGAATTATTCTGTAATATAGTTATGTTTGCTATTTATAATCAGTTTTCACATACAAACAGCCATATAATGAAGTTACATAATTTCCCATGCAGCCCATAGTTAATGTGTCTGAAATCAATCCTTATAGTACAACGGATCCAATTCATTGATACTGATTGCTTTCAAAGTTCTGGCGTGAACTCTCCTGCTGGAACTCCAGGTACAGCCAAGACGACACTCTCTTACCCCATCATGCAGCAGGACAAGCTCCCTGAGCTATAGACAGTGCATCTTGCAGAGTGTAGTATAAAGGCCATGTTGGGTGAGGTGGGCACAAGGACCAGGGTTGGGAGGAAAGCAAAGCAAGAGGAGATGGTGAGGACAGGGTTTTCACTTCTGTTTCTTTCCTATATGCTCTTCCCTTTCTCAAAATCCCAGAATCAGCAGCTCACAGATATTGCAGTGGGATTTGATTAATGGTGGGGGGCATCTCTCCTCCCCACTTTGGACTTCTTGGGCTGAAGAAGATTGCCTGTGACTTCTCTTGTCACTTCCCACTTACCCCATGTCATATCACTCTAGCACTGGGGTAAGATTGGGGAAGTACTGAGTGGGAGGATAGTGGCTGAGTATGGTTCCCTAGTGACTAAGGTCTTCTCCCAAAGAAGGTGGAAAGGATTCCAGGTTTGTTCCTGGTCAACAGAGTATGGTAGGTTGCTTCTGTCTGCCAGGGCTACCTATATCATATAGCTCATCTCACGAACCTTGCTCCCCTTGCAAGGTACAAGTTTTGATTGAGTATTCTTTGTATTTTTACTTTTCTTTCTTTTTTTTTTTTGGAGACGGAGTCTCATTTTGTTGCCCTAGGTAGAGTGCCCTGGCATCACAGCTCACAGCAACCTCAAACTCTCGGGCTTAAGCAATTCTCTTGCCTCAGCCTCCCAAGTAGCTGGGGCTACAGGTGCCCTCCACATGCCCGGCTACTTTATTTTTTGGTTGTAGTTGTCATTATTGTTTGGCTGGCCTGGATTGGATTTGAACCTGCCACCTCTGGTGTATGTGGCTGGCGCTCTAGCCGCTGAGCTATAGGCACTGAGCCTTCTTTGCGTTTTTTCAAATCCTACCTCTCTGTGAGAGATCTGTGGTCACTATGTCAAAATTGTAAAAACAGATTACACAGTAATTTTTAATATAAATGTATATTAAACCTGTTTACAATTAAAGCATAAAAGTTTTTTTTTGTCTCTTTTGCAGTTCATATAGTAATTTTAGAACATACCTTTTAAAGTAGTCATTTTAAGGTCAGATCATGTGGGTTTAGGGCATTTTACACAGGGCTTACTACTTGGCTTCACAAAAATGCATGTGAAGAGAAAATGAAAAGCACTGTCTAGGCCAGATGTTGTAGGCACATCCTAGCTTGGCCACTTGCTGGCTATGTGACCTTTAGGCATTTTGCTTAACTTTTTCTGAGACTAATTTTCCTAATGTATTAAATGGAAATAGTAACTGCTTCTCAGGGTTATTTTATGCACTGCCATCTGGCAGGTACTTAGTTCTTCATGGTTGTTATAATCAGAGGATTACAAGCAGGAATCTGGATGCAAAGAAATAGCTTTTTTTTTTTATTGATTATTTGCAGTATAAGGGTGACATACTGTAATGCTATTATAAGGATTTCCCCAAAAGGGCCATTTGGAACATTTTCTTCTCTCTCAGGAAAAATGCCAGCTGTGGAACAAGGAGCGCTGGCCGCACGACCTCGGCAGGCACTGGGGGCATGTGGCGATTCTACACGGAAGATTCACCTGGGCTCAAAGTGTAAGTCTTGGGAACAGCCCTTGTGTTTCTGTCCAGTGTCTTTAGAGTGGCCGCAGTGCCGTCTGTCTCTTCGACTAGTGTGGCCCTTTGATGAGATTTATGGACATAGCATCTTCATTTGTGCCAGGTGGGCTGAGTTTGGAATACCCATTAATCAACCAGTAAGACAGTGTAGGGCCTAGAATGACATCTCCTGGAGGAAGGAGGGAAAGGAAGGGAAGATCTTCATGTAGCTGTGTCAGAGTAAATGATGGGAACAGATAGAACTGGAGGGAAAGCTGCTTAATTAGATGAAATTGCTCTTCATTTGGTGTTCTTGCCCCGCACTGAGAAATAGGAGTAATCATTTGAATAGGATTTGGGTGATTTTTCAAAGTTCTCCTGAAGGCATGAGCTGATATTATTACAACCTAATGGAAGTTTTTCCATTAGGCTGTGTTACCAAAAGTTCCTTGCTGCTTTGCCTTTGGTGAGTAGTGAGTAGACCCAGGAGAGTGAACATACCACTTTCCAACTTCTTAGGTCTGGGAGTGCTCATTAGGTGATGGGAAGTCAGCATCCAGGGGACCCCTATCCCCGTACCTTTCTCACCTCATTTGTCAGCATTTCTGGTACTGTGTGGCATACCTACTCCCATGGATTTCTGATCAGAGTAGGCTCTAGAACAGCACTACTTACATTTGCTACCACTAAAACCCATGGGATAAAGCATTCTTTGGAATAATAACAGCAACTCATTCGCCTAACACTTGGTGCTTTGCAAAGATCAATGTCTGTTTTTTAGTTTGATCTGCGCAGCAGTCTTGTGAAGTGGAAGATGATGCTGTTTTTCAGATGAGGAATTCACTTTCAGAAAGGCAGGCTGGCATGCTCAAAGGCAAACAGCAAGAGATAAAAACAGATATTCTGACCGTTCAATCCCATGCTCTTGCTATATTGTCTATCTAGTAGAAAAGAGACAAAATCGAGTTAATTTAGATAAGTTTAATTATTATAATTGACCAGCAGCTTGACTTGGATCATAGATTTAGCTTGTGAAGGCTTTATTGCTTTTCTTCTATTATATTGGAAACTTAAAGGTAAGAATGTATTTAGGAAGTACTTTATGGGGTTGGGCATATGAGAGTTGGTGGTATTATGGGTCTTTGGGATAATGTTTTGAGTATTTCAGAGACTTATTTTAAATCCTTCTCAAGAAGGTTGTTTTTGATTAAATCTTAATTTCAAAAAATTAGTTTGGTGATCATTTATACTTAAAAGAGTTTGAGACATTTCTTTTTATTTTAGAAAATATCAAATATATAAAATTAGTGAGACCAATGTGACCAAGACATCAGATCATTTTATTTGTGTATATTTCGGTATGCTTTACTAAAAGATAAAGACTTCTTTCTAAAAACAACTGAAGTGCTATCAGTTGTTAAATATCCTTAAAATATCCACAGTAATAATTTGGGGATTATTTTAAAATGATGTCCATAATGTTTCTGGATAAACCTAAGTGCTGCTTCCCCATCCTCTTCCCCTAGGAAATCTTTAGTGTTAAAAATACAGTATTATTACTAACAGAAAGGATGCCTTCTCTTCTTTCTTCTAGTGGCCCTGTTCCAGTATTGGTTATGAGTCTTCTGTTCATCGCTTCTGTATTTATGTTGCACATTTGGGGCAAGTACACTCGTTCATAGATTCAGTTACATCCATCTGTCATCTGAAGAAGAAGGAAAAAACCCAACATATCTTGGACCAAAAGTATAACAATTTTCTGTGCATGAGAAAGAAATTTTAAGTCTGCTGTTTTATAGGGGACTTAACAAGAATTGATTTTGAGAAATCAGTTTTTTTCTATGGCTAATAAACTTAAACTCATTTATACCAAGTCTGATTGTTTGTCCCTCATTGCTAGGGCCATTAGCCTTTCTGCCTTTAGATTTATAAGAAAATATGTCTTATGGAGATTATATTATTTGTTGGATTGATAGTTCTTTCTGTAACCATGTGGTCATTCAAATCCAAGATACAGTAATTGGCCTTGGCTTGTTTTCTTCTAGGTATTTTTGTCCTAGTGATTGTCATTTTGGATATTCTGCAATTATTAAGAAGTATGCCCGAGACTCCATCAAAGAGATCTGTATCTAAAGGCAGCATATACCAAAGAGAATAGTCAAAGATGCTAGAATCTTGGATGAAATGTTTATTTGCCCCTTCTGTTCAGTCTTTAAAACCATGGATAATAATTTGGCTTTTTCTCCTATTTTTAAATTTTTCAAGTGTAGACCAAGAGTTCCCTTCCATTTATCTCTTGTTGTTAAACCTGTTTTGAAATAATTCATTTGATAAATTAGATTTACCCAATAAAGTTACTGTTTTGAAAAGACCTTCAAATCAGAGTGAGATAATAGCATTTCTACACTGAGCTGATACAATTTTAACCAATATAAAATTTAAGTTTTCATGGGCAGCGCCTGTGGCTCAAAATAGTAGGGTGCCGGTCCCATGTGCTGGAGGTGGTGGGTTCAAACCCAGCCCTGGCCAAAAACTGCAAAAAAAATTAAGTTTCACTAATTTTATGCTGCCGTACTCAGTTTCTGCTAGGCCCTAGGAAATGCCAGGAAGTGCTCAAAGGTAGCATACTCCAGGAGCCTAGCACTCACTCTACACCACAATCCCTGGGGAGAGGATGACCCCCATGAAATGCCCTTGTTCAGCAGAGTCATAAAAGGATGAAGAGGTATATTAAACAGATAATTTAAAAGACCTTTTTCATACAGTAATCCTATTTACAAAAAGTTTCTTTGAGCAGTTTTGTGTTTTGTTTTTTTTTTAAATCCTAGCTATAAAAGGCCTGGTGCGGTGGCTCATGCCTGTAATCCTAGCACTGTGGGAGGCCGAGGCAGGTGGATTGTCCTGAGCTCACAGGTTCAAGATCAGCCTGAGTGGGAGACCCCATCTCTAAAAAATTAGCCAGGCATTGTGGCAGGTGCTTGTAGTCCCAGTTACTTGGGAGGCTGAGGCAAGAGAATCACTTGAGCCCATGAGTTGGAGGTTGCTGCGAGCTAGGATGCTATGGTACTATGGAGGGTGACTAAGTGAGACTGTGTCTCCATAAATTAAGTAAGTAAATAAATAAATAAATCCTCGCTGTAAAGTAGTTTTAGTTCCCAGGTGTCAAACTGAAATGATGAAAGTGTGTGTCTTTAAAAAACATTTCCTGAGGCGGTGTATTGGTGAGTGTGCTCTTGTAAATCCTAACAAATGGCATTTTATTGGGAAAAAATTGATGAGAAACTGGTTTCCTTCGATCCTGTGAATTACTTATGGCATGAAACAGGTGTCTTCAGTTATGAAATGCAAGGAAAAATGTCTCGATTTCATTTGGAAGAAATTTAAGATAGACTTTTCCCCCCGATACTGAGTTTGATGGTACCAATAACAGCTAAAAGTTATGCCTTAAATGGAAAAGAAATCTGTTCTGGCAGGGGGTGGGGGTGGGAGGGTCTGTTTTGCTCTAGGGGAGATGCTGCCACCACATGAGGGAGCAGTGTGCTCGTGAGGGGTGCATTCTCTTTCCGCACCCATCTGCCCAGCCATGGTCTCTCATATCGACTGAGAGCCGAAAGGTACTGAATTTTCTGAGCTAGTTTTCAGTGGCAGCACAAGGAGATGTTTCATTCAGCAGAAGGAAGAGAAGGAAAATTGGGGGTTGGGCAGAAGGATGTACATCTATTGTGTAGCTGCTTTTGGCTCTGATGATACAATGCTAATACTGTAGCTGAGAATTTTAGTGTTCAAGCTGTTCCTTTTTTCCGTTTTTGTTGTAAAATAACACCACAAAACTCACATGCTTAACCATTTTTAAGTGTGTAATTCATTGAGATTAAGTACATTTATGTTGTCGTGGAACCATCACCATCACCCACCTCCAGAACTCTTCTTCATATTGCAAAATTGAAGCTCTGTGCCCATTAAATAATAACTCCTGCCCCTGGCAATAGGTAGCTCATATAAGTGAAGCACACAGTATTCCTTTTTGTGACTCCCTAATTTCACTTAGCATAATGTCCTCAAGATTCATCCATGCTACAGCATAGGTTAGAATTTCTTTTTAAGGCTGAGAAATAATTTTGTTATTAAGGATACATCACATTTTGTATTCCTTTCTTTTAAAATAGGTATTCCTGGCTCAGCGCCTGTGGCTCAACAACCTAAGGCGCCAGCCACGTACATCTGAGCTGGCGGTTTCAAATCCAGCCCGGGCCCACAAAACAACAATGACGGCTGCAACCAAAAAATAGCCAGGTGCTGTGGCAGGAGCCTCTAGTCCCAGCTACTTGGGAGGCAGAGGCAGGAGACTCGCTTGAGCCCAGGAATTGGAGGTTGCTGTGAGCTGT
>CAUYON010010023.1:0-28890 GCA_963573935.1 Arctocebus calabarensis | reverse complement strand
TTAGCAAAGTATCTCAAGAATGGAAGAAAAAGTATCCAATGTACTCAGCCCTAATATGAAGCTAATTTATAGCTTTCATATGAAGGCTAAAACCCAATTATAGCACAGGAATACAGAGAAAGGGGAAAGGGAGGGGAGGGGTGGGGGAAAGATGGGTAGAGGGAGGGCAATTAGTGGGAACACACCTATGGTGCATCTTAGCAGGGTACTGGCGAAACTTATTAAAGTTAGAGTATTAATGTCTTTATATAGTGATCAAGGAAATGCCTTGAAGGATATCTGTGACAGTATGATCAAAATATTTCTGAATGTATATGAATCATGCCCTGTGATTGCACGAATGTACATAATTATGATTCAATAAAATTGTTAAAAACAAAAAAATTAATTGAACACTGCTTGGTATGTATGGCTGCCTTTTTAACCTCTTATCTCTTTTACATTCTCAAGGTACCTTCTTCTAGTCAGCAAGTGTGCCCCCTCTCTTCATTTCAAAGGAACCAAGAATACAATTGAGGCACTGATAATCTTTTCACTAACTGGTGCTGGGAAAACTGGACATTCAAATGCAGAAGAATGAATCTTACACTCCTACCTCTCATTGTTTACAAAAGTCAGCTGTAAATGATTAAAAACTTAACTGTAATACTAGAAAGTATGAAACTACTAACACAAACATAAGGCAAATGCTTTATGAAATTGGACCAGGCAAAGATTTTTTTGAATAAGATCTAAAAAGCAGAGGGAAAATAGCAAAAAATTGACAAATGGGATTACACCAAACTAAAACACTGTTTCCCAACAAAAGAAATAAGAAATGGGATTATAAATTAGTGCAGCTGCTAAGAAGAACAGTGTAAAGGTTCCTCCAAAATCTAAAAATAGAACTACCACGTGATTCATCAACCCCACTGCTGGGTATGTAGCCAAAGAAAAGGAAATCAGTATTTTGAAGGAATCTGCACTCTCATGTTTAATGCTGCATTATTCACAATAACAAACATATGGTTGAGTGTCCATCAACAAATGAATAGATGAAGAAAATGTGGTACATATACCCAATAAAATATTCAGTCACGAAAAAAATTAAATCCTGTTCTTCACAAGAACATGGATGAAACTGGAGGGTGTTATACTGAGGAAATAAGCCGGTACAGAAAGACAAACATTGCATACTCTCACTCATCTGCGAGAGCTAAAGCAATTGGTCTCAAGGAGGCAGAGAGTATAACGATGGTTACTAGGACTGGGAAGAACAGGAGGGAGAGATGGATTAAAAAGGGGCAGATTCATAGGTAGAAAAATATAGCCAGATTTATATCTTGTGTTCCATAGCATAATACGGTAAATATAGCTGTCAAGTGTTCCCCAAACTTCTTTCCAGAAGGAGCACATTAGCTTGCATTCCTAGGGTAGTGCAGAAATGTTCACTTTGCTCCACATCCATGACAACAGCTGTAGTTTTGGGATTCTGTTATGTGGGTTACTCCATCTATACTGGAGTTAGATGTTATCTCAAAGTGGTCTTGATTTGCATTTCCCTGATGATTAAAGATGATGAACATTTTTCCATGTGTCTGTAGAATGTGCGCCTATCTTCTTCAGAGAAGCTTCTGTAAGAGTCTTTTGCCCAAAATGAAATGGAACCACTTGTTCTTTTTGTATTGATTAGTTTGAGTTTTCTGTGGATTCTAGTTATCAAAACCTCTGTCAGAAACATAACCTGCAAATATCTTCTCCCATTTTGAGGGCTGTCCTCTTGCTGTACTTACATTTTGAATTTCTTCCTGCTTTTGATTCTATTGCATCCAAAATCAAATGGAGTGAAATGCAATAGACTCAAAAGCACTTCTGATATATTTAAAATATCTTTCTCTGCTTGGATGGCATCTTTAAAATAAAGCACACTCCCATCTTGCAAGATGGCGGGTGAAAAAGTGGAGAAGCCAGGTACTAAGGAGAAGAAGATCTATTACTAAAGAAAAGAAATCAAAGACCAAAAATCCCCACCTCAGCCAAAATCCTGTTTTCATCAGAGGTATAGGCAGATTCCTGCCATATATTCTAGAAAGGCAATGTATACAAGGAAATCCACACTGGCTAAATCCAAGACTGAGAAGAAAAAGAAGGTGAAGGTCCTTGCCACTGTTATAAAACCAGTTGATGGGGACAAGAAAGGTGGTACTCAGGTGGTTAAACGTCACAAAAATGCCTAGATATCATCCCACGAAATATATGCCTTGAGAGCTGATGAGCCATGACAAAAAACACTTCAGTCAGCATGCCAGAAAACTGTGATCCAGCGTCACACCCTGGACTGCACTAATCAACCTCACTGGGCGCCACTGAGGCAAAGGCTGGCTTTCCTAAAGCACCTGGGCACTGGCTTGCTACTCATGACTGGACCTCTGGTCCCCAGTCAAGTTCCTCTACAAAGGACACACCAGAAATTTGTCATTACCACTGCCACATAAAAGTTGACATCAGTAATGTTAAAATCCTGAAGCATCTTATTGATGCTTACTTCAAGAAGTAGCTATGAAAGCCCTGACACCAGGATGATGAGATCTTCACCACAGAAAAAGAGAAAAAAAGAGAAATACACAAAACAGAACAGCTCAGGGTTCATCAAAAAGCTGTGGACTCACAGTGTTACTGAAAATCAAGGCTATTCTTCAGCTCCAGAGCTACCTGTGATCTGTGTTTGTCCTGACACATGAAGTTTCCCTCAAAAATAGGTGTTTCAAATTACTTAAAAAGAACCCAATTAAAAGAGTGATAGAGTAAAATAAAATAAAACCAAACACTTGAGAACATCCCCTTTCCACTTTTGTTAATATGCATGTTGAGATTAGATATCTCTTTTCATCACTATCAGGACTATTAATTTAAAATGCTTTTCTATTCTGTTCTACTCTTTATTTTACCTTTCTTTTCTGATAGAAAGATGAACTAAGCAATCCATTTTAGTCCCTATATAACTTAATTTCTTAACTTGACAATCATGATTCTCAGAATCAGGGTCTTTAAAGCTGCAGGCACCAACCCCCTAGGCTGCTGACTGGTCCATATCTGGGGCCTGTTAGGAACTGGCATGCATAGCAAGAGGTGAGCAGCAGGTGAGCAAGTGAAATGCATCTGTATTTACACCTGCTCCCCATCTCTTGCATCACTGCCTGATCCATCCTGACAGATAAGCTGGAGCATCCAATTCCTGTGGAAGCATGAGCTTTCCTATAAACTGTGCATGCGAGGGATCTAGACTGTAAACTCATGAAAATCTAATGCCTGATGATCTGAGGTGGAGATGTAATGTGCTTGAATCATCCTGAAGCCATTATCCACCCCTCCTGGTGCATGGAAAAATTATCTTCCATGAAATTAGCCCTTGATGCCAAAAATTCTGGGGACAACTCAAATAGTGCAACTTTCTTTGGTTCTTTGTTTCTTACTTTTTTGACAATTTGCCTTATTTGCTTTCCACCAATTTCACAGTGTTGTTTCACAACTTCAACCAAAAGACAGAATATTACCTTTATTATAAGGATATCCACTCATATGAATTATTCTGTGTAAAAAATTCCATCATTTTTCTAGTAAATTTACCATTTCTGTGTCTGAAAGCTAAAGTGCCTTTCAAGAGACTAAACCATAAAATTATGAAAGAAGAGTTCTTGGTTTTGTCCTTTAATGCAATTAATAGAATTTGATGTACCAATTCCCAAAAAATAATAAGCTCAGCATACATTTAACTACCTCATCAGCTTAAAATCTTGACTCAATGGCCCAGCCAAAAAGGCAGTAAAAATAGCAAATTTTATTCCTTTTATTAGTCAAATATATGAAAGTCCTTTGAAGACTTTCAGCATTTGAAGTTAATGATCTTTTCATCAGCTTCAATCTGCAATGGTGCCTAAGTGGTCAATCTATTCTCCAAGATCAAGGCAGGAAATCCACACACTAAGATCTCACTTGACTGTTTATTTAGTATCAAGTAGCCTATCATCTTAGAGCTCTCAACTGCAGTCATGCCTAACTGAACAACAGGGATAGATGGGTCTTTACACATTAAGTCATTGTACAGATACCATGGCCTATTACACACCACCCTGAAGGGTATAGCCTATTGCTTCTAGGCAGAACTCTGTGTTACATGTTACTGTACTGAATACTAGAGGTGATTGTAACACAATGGTAAGTACTACTATAGTTAAACATTTCTAAACATAAACCATATAGTAAAAAATAAATTATAAAATATTAAAAAAAAACCCAGTTCACTTATATGGGTCATTTAACTTGAATGGAGATCACAGGTCTAGAAGTGCTCTGGGTGAGCCAGTAAGTGGTCAATGAATGTGAGGACCCAGGAAGGATCTCACTGTACACTACTATAGACCCTATAAACATCGTATACTTAGGCTATACCAAATATACAGAAACAATTTTTCTTTCTTCAATGATAAATTAAAGGTTTATTATAACTATTTTACTTTTCAAACTTTAATTACTTTAACTTTTCAACTCTTTAAACCCCCTAGACTGAAGGGTAGTGGGACTTCCCACTTGGATCCCCCTTCCACTGTGGGAGTTCTCTTCCCTCTCTTTCTCAATCTTTCTATCAATCTTCTCTGTAAATAAACTCTTATTTTTTATCTGAGTGATCTGTGATTTCATTCTCAAACCCTCAGACCAAGGACTTGCATAGAGAGAAGTTCTAGTAACATTATAACTTAACCAAAGAAGCAAGAAGTGTTTTTAAAGAGGGAGAGAATGGTTTTACAAGATCCAGACAAATCACAAAATAACTCCAGAAAGAAAATTTTGCAGCAGTGCCAAAGATGTGCTCCCTGGCGACCAGAGACCCAGGGCACCCACATCAGTTGCTATACATAGACAGTCAGCTCCAACTTGTCCTCCAACCACCCCTCTGGCTCAGAGGACAGGTGTCTACAATGCTGGTAGCTAGGACAGAGAAGCTCTCTCCTGACCCAAGGACCCCTGCCACCAGCCATCCTCGAGATAGTTCCCTCCAAACCTGAAGACATTGAGCTGCTGCCTTATCCCCCAGCCACCAAAACACCCAGGTAGGGAAAGCACCCCTCCCCAGACTTCACAACCCAAGTGGGGGAATCCAGCATTGCCCCCTTTACCCTGCCAGAACTGACTCCTCCGCTCCCTGCAAAACAGTCTGTGCATCCCTCAGGCCATGAGAGGTCATGGCATCCCCCAGATGGCACCGAGAGACCCAGAAACCACTGACTCTTCCCAAGGCCAAGTCACTGTGGTATACCAAGTTCTAATTTACCAACCATTCACTACCACTGACCTCCTATATGGAGAAGACCCAGGCCCTCATCAACCTGGGGCAGTCCATCTTGCAGACCCATAATCCTACATGGGCAAGCTGCAGCCAGCTCTTCTTCACCCTGTTCAATACCAAGGAAAGGTGACAGGTGGTCCAGGCTGCCACCAAGTGACCAGAGGAGGACTGCCACAAGGATGCGTTAGATCCCTCGAAGTTCGCCCAACACACCCTTCCCAAAGAGAATCTGCTGCGGGATCCTGATGACAAGAATGACATCAGGTGATTAACGGACTATTGAGGGGCAATCCTCCAGGGACTGAGGAGGGAAGGCCAGAAGGCTACAAACATGAACTAGATAGTGCAAGGTATGCAGAGGCCAGATGATAGCCTGAGAGACCTTTATGAGAGGCTGTTTGAGGCATATTGATTTATAACCCCTTTGACCTGGAGAGCCAAGGAAATCAGAGAATTACGAACTTGGCTTTCATAAATCAGAGCTGAGGGAGGAGAACAGTTTTTTGTAAAAACTGGAGAGATTTGATGAATGCTTCTCAACTTCTGGAGGTGGCCAATAAAGTCTTCGTAAACCAGGAGGTGGAGGAAAGAAGAAAGGCCACCTGAAAGATAAAAAAGGCCAATTCCATACCTGCAGCCTTGACACAGACTTGAGGTCAAGGGAGAGGTCCCTACCTTGGAGATAAGGAAGAAGAGCAAGAGAAAACAGCTTATCAAGAGAACCCAGCCAGTCCCCCTTATGGCATGACCAGTGAGCCATCTGTCCAGAGAGAAGCCATTGGAAAAATTAGTGCCCACATGGAGGAAGAGACCCTGTGACTTTGCCAGATTCAATCCCCAGGGAGAGATGCTGCATTGTTCAATGTGGCCTGCAATCCCCTTCTCAATGACTGAGGCTGATGGGGCATAGATGCCTGCATTGAACCCTTGGTCCCAATGAAAATAAGGAGGCAAGAATTGGACTTTCTAATCAACACTGGGGCAGATGGCTCCCCTCTCCTCCAGAATGTTATAGAACTACCAGAGCCCTGACCCAGCAATCCTTCTGCCAACTCCAGGAATGCATCACCAGGGCAAGAAGTGAGGCACCAATTCCTATGCATGCCAGATGGTCAGGATCCACTGCTCAGGAGAGACCTGTTGGAGAAGATAAGACCCACCATTTCCTTCTCCAAAAGGGGCCAGTTAAACTTGCAGTACACAAGCCAGGGCTGATACTAACCTTGCTTTTCCAAGACAGGAAGAGTAACAACTGTTCATCAATGAGTCAGGGAAAACTTTAAACCAGAGCTTGCTCAGAGGTGGCCAGGAGTTTAGGCTGAAGACGATCTCCCAGGCCTGCCATCAGTCAGGTGCTGATGTGGATTGAGCTGACACCTGGGGCCCAACAAGTGAACCAGAGGCGAGGCAGTATCCAATCCCTCGGGAAGCACTGGAAGGAATACAGATACACCTGGACAGACTCAAAGGAACATGGCATCATTGTTCCCTGCCAGTCAACCTGGAACACATCCTTTCTCCCCAAGAGGATGCCTGGAACAAAGGATTATCAACCTATCCAGGACCTGAGAGCAGCAGAACAAGTGATCATGACACTGCATCTGGCTATGTCTAACCACCACACCCTCCTAACCCTACTCCCCATGCAAGCCTCCTGATTCACCTGCCTAGACCTGAAGGATTCATTATTTAGCATAAGATTGGTACCTTATGCCAAATAGGTGAACCAAGAGCTGTTTGCCTTCCAGTGGGAAAAGCCACACATGGGAGTGAAGACTCAGGGCACTTGGACAAACTCCATACAAAAAGGGTGTGATTAGTGAAAATGGCAAAGGCATCTATTTTATGTGGCAGTGTTATTGGCAAAAAAATTCATGGTGAATACCTGGTTAAAAGCCTCATATTTCAACTTTGTTTTTAATTTCAAGGATATACTAATATCCCAGTTTTCTTGAAAGGCAAGCGATACTTCTCTCTAAAGAAATAAATGTTATCTGACAATATTATATAACTCTGTGGATTTCATAATAATCTTATTATATTGAAAAGTTACATCAATCTCTTTTCATAACTCAGTTAAAGAGTAAATTTTAATATGGTCTTAATACTTTTATTTGCATAACATTTAGCAATAGATTATATAATGCATATAATCTTTAAATATTGCTTTTCATAGTCTCTCAAAGATGAATACTAAATAGAATCTTTAAAATGTAGAAAGGAACAGTTAA
This sequence comes from Arctocebus calabarensis, assembly GCA_963573935.1. NCBI lineage: Eukaryota > Metazoa > Chordata > Mammalia > Primates > Lorisidae > Arctocebus > Arctocebus calabarensis. The sequence goes on along the minus strand of CAUYON010010023.1, from coordinate 21,336 downwards.
AAGCAAAATAAAAAGTAAGTATTCTTATCAAGAGACTTATTGAGAAACAAAAATACAAGCAAAATTATATAACTATGAAAATAAAAGTAGAAATTAAGGAAAATTGAAACAGAAGAGATTAGAAGAGATTCAACACAATAAAAAAATTGAAAGTCTTTTTTCTTTCTCTTCTTTCAGGGGATTTTTGTTATAATATAATATAATTTGATATTTATTGTGAAAATTTCAACTCTGAAAGTATTATATGTAAATATAATCTAGAGATGGCTGCGGTTAGATTTGCAACTACTTTACTGTATTGCAAATATTATTTCATATAGTTTATTGCTTCAGTTTTCACCTTTAAAAACATTTATCAAATTTCAAGGATTTTCAAAATTACCTGTATTTCAAAATGAAGCCCTAAGAGAAACAATGTATCCTCATTCCACCCTGATGAAACCCCCATACATAAAGCATTAGACTCTAATATTTTTCTCCTAAATAGGAATATCTTCTGGAAAGTAACAATTTAAGCTATTATTTACTAATAAAATCTCAGCAGTTTAGCTAAATTATTGGATTTTAAACATATTTTACCAGGTCAGAAAGCTTCTGAATGTTGTGGCTAAGGACTGTAATGAGTGTCTGGAAAGATGTGATGACAAGGCTTTGGAACGCAATGGGGAAGAGCAGTATGAACATCAGGGTTACGTTTTTGGTACTTGAGAATGAGCAGAAGTATTGTGGTTGGAAGACTTCAGGGGAAGGGACATATGGATGCATAATAGAAGCTGATATCTAGACGAAACTTTGAGGAGGGAGATAAAGTACATGTCTTCCACTTACCTAGCTGCCATATAACAATCTGGGATATTTTTTATAATAAAAATGTTTAATCATGGTGCATTCATATTTTGGGGTATGTTCAGTTGTTCCATAAAGTTAAGGTTAAAGGACACACTTTTCATATTTCTAAATCCAATTACGCATGATTCTCAACCTTCCTAATGCCACGGTCCTTTGATATAGTTCCTGTGACCCACAGATTGAGAACCGCTGGTTTAAACATTTCAAACTCAGTCATTATATCATGGGCACTTACCTGAGTGTTTACTGAAGAGGAGAAGGAACCATTGACAAATACAAAAATAAAGCTCTGGTGTATTTATAGTTGCCACTAAGTAAACTTGAACTATTCAGTGAAGGTGAGCAAACCAACTCTTAGCATGTAATTTTCACACTCCATGCTTGCTTACTGACATTCTTAGCATGTAATTTTCACACTCTGTTTGCTTACTGACATTCTTATTGCATCTCTCACAGTGTGGCCTTAATCTAATCAGTCTTAGATGGCTACATAGCCACTATACCTCTTGGGTGCCACATAACATGGACCTAGATTTCTGTTCCTTAACTAGCCCTAAGCACGACATTCTACTTCTACTAGCATCTTGGAAATGTAGAGATAATACAGGCCAGTCTCATTCTTTTTATTAGTATGCAGAAGTTCCCTGTATTTTAGCTTTTTTTAATCTTAATTCATCTGTGATCATCCTGACATCAAACAACATATATGAATTCAGACCAAGCTGTCTGCCTGAAAAACAAACAAACAAAAAACCAAATAAAATGTTTGCCCCCACCCCCACCATGGGACATTTGTACAGAGGCATGATCATACCAGGCTAGAGTATAGTGGCATGATCACAGCTCTCTGCAACCTCAAACTCCTGGGCTCAAGGGATCCTCCCAAATTACTAAAAATGCAAGCATATTTCACCATGTCAGGATAATTTTTGTCAATTTCTTGAAGAAGCATGGTCTTGCTATGTTGCATAACCAAGTAAATAATCAACAGAACAAATAGACAACCTAAAAAAATGGGAGAAAATATTCCCAAGCTATATATCCAATAGAGGGCTAAGAGTCATACCCTATAAAAAACCTCAAGCAAACCATCAAGAAAAAATCAAGCAATTGCATAAAAAGTAGGCCAAAGACATGAACAGAAGATATTCAAAAGGAGAGAGACAAATGGCCAGCAAACATGTGAAAATGCTTAACATCACAAGTTAAAAGGGAAATACAAGTTAAAACTACAATGATACATCACTTTAAAAAGTCTAAAATAATAGATGCCAACGTGGATGTGGAGAGAAAGGAACACTGCTACACTGTTGGTGGGACTGCAAATTAATCTCTATGGAAAACAGTGGAGGGATACTTCAAAGAATTAACAGTAGACTACCATTTGATCTATAAATGGTAGTCTGTATGGGTATTTATACAAAGGAAAATAAGTTATTTTTATCAAAAAGAACCTGTACCAGAACGTTTATTGCAGCACAATTCACAATAGCATAGATATAGAGTTAACCCAAATGCTCATTGATTAAAGAGTGCATTAACAAAATATGGTGTATGTATATATACCATGGAATACTCTTCAGCCATAGAGAAGGATGGCTTATTGCCTTTAGCAATAAATAATTTGGATGGAACTAGAAAGCACTATCATTTTTTTTAGATAGAGTCTCACTATCTTGCCCTCCATAGAGTGTCATGGCATCACAACTTACGGCAACCTGAAACTCTTGGGCTCCAGTGATTCTCTTGCCTCAGCCTCCCAAGTAGCTGGGACTACAGGTGCCTGCCACAATGCCCAGCTATATTTTTGTTGCAGTTGTCATTGTTGTTTAGCTGGCTGGGCCAGGTTCAAGTCCACCATCCTTGGTGTATGTGGCTGGCACTCTACCCACTGAGCTACAGGGACTTCCCTGAAGACCACTAGCTTAAGAGAAGTAATAAAGAATGGGAAAGCAAAGACCACATATACTCACTATTAAAATGAAAGTACCTTAAGAGTACACATGTACTTAGAGAGAAGTAGAATTTAATGGAAATCAAGTGAGGAGGATGGGGATGAGATGATGGCCAACATCCTACCTAATGTGTAATAAAGACTATCTGGGTGATAGGCAACATTTTACTATAACTCAAACATTATGAATGTGTTCCACGTAACCAAAAATATTGTACCACACTTATCTTACATGTACCACCAAATTATAAGTGTGTGTGTGTGAATAATTCTAAGAGTAGTTTCTAAAAAGATAGCAGATATACTCCATCCTGAGGACTGCCCATTCTCAAAGCCCATCTAACCATCATCTGTATCTCCTGTGCTAAGTCACTACTGAGGCAAACAGTCCAGCACTAGCCAAAGCATAGAGAGTCAAGAGTGTCCAAGACGTGACATAGTTTTTTCTTTTGTGTGTGTGTTGCTTTATTTTATTTAAATTTTATTTGTTGATTCTTTAGATGTTAAAATAGATCTCACTGAGGATAAATCATGTTATGGGCATTCTTTTTTAACAGCTTTGCTGATGAATAATTGATATACAAAAAGCTGTACATATTTAATATGTATAATCTGTATGCACATATGAAACCATTCATAATGTAACCACCACAATCAAGGTAATGGATACATCCAATACCATCGAAGTTTCCTTGTGTCCTTTTTCTCTGTATTTCTTGGTATTATGAAGCACTCCCCAGCTATTTTTTTGTTGCAGGACAAAAAAAAAAAAAAATCAATTAACATGAGATGTACACTGTTAACAAATTTCAAAGTATACAACATTTTATCATTAACTGTATGTACTATGTCCTACAGAAGATCTTTAAGACTTACTCATCAAATATAAATGAAAGTTTATGTGCATTGAACAATAATTTCCCATTTGGCCACCCCTTAGGTCCTGGGTGCCACCATTGCATTCTCTGCTTTTATGAGTTTGGGCTATTAAAGATAAAGTGGAATTATTCAGTATTTGTTTTCTATGACTGGCCTATTTCACTTAGCACAATGGCCTCTAGATTCACCTTTCTTGTCTCAGGTGGCAGAATTTTTTTTTATGAAGCTGAGTAATATTTCATTGCATAAATAACTCACATTTTCCTTATCTGTTCATCGATGCATATGAGTTATTTGTGTATCATGGCTATTGTGAATAATGCTACAGTAAGCATGGGTATGTAGAAATCTCTTTGGAAACTTATTTCAGTTTTTTTGATATATACTCAGAAGTGGAATATGGATCACATGGTGGACAGACAATTCATGTTTATGCCTTAGAAGATTTAATAAGGTTAAAATGTCCATAATACCCAAAGAAATCTACAGGGATGATGTTATTTTCATAAAATCTCATTGGCATTATTTAAAATATTCCTAAAATACATGTGAATGGGCAAAGTGAAATTGGGAAAGAAGAATAAACTTGGAGACATCACACTCCTTGATTTCATAACATATAAGAAAGCTACAGTAATTAAAACACTACAGTACTAACCCCTTCGTAGGTCTATTTTTTGTAGGTATTTCTCAAACTTTTAAAAATCTATTTCCTAATCAATCATAGCACTAAATTTTAATTTTGGGTAAATTTCCACAGGCAAGTTTTTAAGATGATCACAAAATAAACAATTTATATATATTGATGGCATACGAACATAATATATTGTTATCTTCAAACATTCTATGACATATATGAATATTTAATGTCAATGCAAATAATATTTACAGATGTGTAAAGACAGACATAGAGATCACTGCCGAGGCCATGCCTGATAGTTGAGACGCTATCTAGGCTGAAGCCATGGATGTCAGAGCTATGGGCGTCCAGGCGTAATGACAGCACCAAGCAGGGGGAAGCTCGTTGCTAGTGGGTCTGGGGGGGGGATGCTTATTCATGAGGCCATTTGTTCTTGCTTCTCCTCATCTGCACACTACTACAGTATACAGTGTGTGTGCATGTGCGTGCAGGAGAGTGTTTGTGGGAAGGGAGCACAGCTATCCTTGTTATAGTGTAGCTACTGGTAGGAATATTTAAAACTAGATATTATAACATAGCAAGTACATTCAATATCAGATATGATCTTTTGTGGACAGAATTAATAGATTTGCTGATAACGTCTATGCTTTTTAATGACACATTATTTTATAAGCACTAACAGTATGAATTGAATGTGTAAAGATCTGGTTAGCTTGGGAAACTCTCATCAAATGAAAATAGCAATACATTTTTCTTATAATATGTAATACTAAACCAATCTTATTACCTTTTTATTTATTTGAACTAATTCTTGAAATCACAAATATTAGTCCATCTGATTCTGATCCTACATGTGGCAGTTTTTAAAAATCTCATGACAGTTTTTGTCATCCTTCCTTTAAGAGGTGGAATCTGTATCTGCTCTTCTTGAATTGGACAATACTGTGAATTTTTTAGGTAATAGAATGTGGTAGAATTGATGATAAGTGTCATTGATGATAAGTTCATTCCATGATAGATCAGAAAAGACTATATATCTTCTCCTGCATTCTTCTGAAATGATCACTCTCTTAGAACACTTCCTCCTGAAACATAGTGATCACGTTGAAATCGCGCCACTGGGAAGTCGACACTTTGTACCTTGTAATTCTCGTCAGCCCAGAGGCAGTTATGGAAGCAAAGAATCTATCTGAATATTGAATCACTCATCTTCCTCTTTTACAAAACCACGAGTTTAAGTCACCTTTAGTTACTTGAGTCATTTGCAGACTTTTCCCAGATAAGGTCACAAACATTGTGCAAATGTTAAGCCTCATCCTTGCTATTGTCTATTCAAATTCTGGATCAACAGAATATTGAGAATAATAAAACTAATATTTTATACTAATTACTTTGAATAGTTTATTATGCAGCCAGAGCAACCAGAAAAAATGCATTTTGTAGTTTTATAATTTTCATTATGTTATAGGATATAGAATTATTAAAGCAGAGATTTTTTTTCTTTTAATAAAACTTCTTTGTCCTTTAAGAATTTATAACCTTTCCCAGTTCCTATAGTTTAAAGCCACCAATCATGGTTTTCTTTTTAGTGTGAAGATCTTTTTGCATAATCTCATTGGCAGTAGAGTAAGAATATTCTTATGTATTTGTACTCTGCTGTTTTGTAGTTTCATATTTCATTCCAGTTTTACTGGTTAGTAATCTTTCTTCCAAGAGCGTAATAATCTCCCTCTTCCAACTGACATCAAAACTTTATTTATATGATGGATTTCTTATGTGCCAAACACTTAATCATTTTGCGCACAGAAGTTTGACTTAAGATGTTGGTGACTAAATAGACAGCAAGAGTTTTATTAATTTCTATCTAAATTCACACTTTCAGAGGCAGATATTCAGTTTTCCTTTTATAAAAGAAGAACTCTGTTTTCTAATAGAATATTTTATTTCAAAAAAAGGAAAAATAAGGCTGGGGCCAATGGCTGATGCTTATAATCCCATCACTTTGGGAGATCAAGATGGGAAGATTGATTGAAGCCAAAAGTTTGAAGACCACCATGAGAAACACAACAAGACCTCATCCTTTCAAAATATACAAAAAATAGAAAAAATAGCTGAGCATGGTGATGCATGCCTGTAGTTAGTCTCAGATACTGAAAAGGCTGAGTCAGGTTGATGATCTGAGCCCAGGGATACAGTGAGCTATTACAATACCAGTGTACTCTAGGCAATGAGACAATGTCTAGAAAGGAAGGAAGGAAGGAAGGAAGGAAGGAAGGAAGGAAGAAAAAATCAAGAATTTAAAAATCAGCTTGGCACCTGTAGCTCAGTGGCTAGGGCACCAGCCATATACCCCAGAGCTGGCAGGTTCGAAACCAACCTGGGCCTGACAAATAACAATGACAACTACAACCAAAAAGTAGTTGGATGTTGTGGTGAGCACTAAGCCTGTAGTCCCAGCTATTTGGGAGGGTGCGGCAAGAGAATTGCTTAAGCCCAGGAGTTTGAGGTTGCTGTGAGCTGTGATGCTACAGCACTCTACCGAGGGCAACATAGTGAAACTCTGTCTCAACAACAACAACAACAAAAAGAATTTAAAAACCAACTCAGTGCTGGCTGTACATATTATGGATTTACTCTTAGAGATTAGTATATAAAAGTTAAAATTAGCTTATTTATGTTTTGGAGAAGATTTTCTTTTTTCTCTTTCTCTCTTACTTTCTCTGTCTCTGAATATATACCTATATATAGAATATATATACACATACTACTGCATACATATACTCACACATATATACATACATAACACACATATACTAACACAATGTTTACATATTTGTAAAGTATTGCATATGTTTTAGTTATTATGACTCTTCTTATAATTCATGTGTGTATATATGTATGTGACATTATTATAATTGCTTATTCTTAAAATGATGAATTAATGGATGGCTCTTAAGAAGGGCATATTCAGGAGGTGCCTGTGGCTCATCAAGTAGGGCGCCAGCCCTATATACCGAACATGGCAGGTTCAAACCTGGCCACGGCCGAACTGTAAAACAGATAAATAGCTGGGCGTTGTGGTGGGCGTCTGTAGTTCCAGATACTTGGGAGGCTGAGTCAACAGACTCGCCTAAGCCCAGAAGTTGGAGGTTGTTGTGAGCTGTGTGATGCCACAGCACTCTTCTGAGGGCAATAAAGTGAGACTCTGTCACCACAAAAAAAAAAAAAAAAAAAGGCATATGGCTTTAGTGTGTCTCTAGCTTCAGATCAAGCAGGTGTTGCAAAGTCACTAATAGGATAGATAGCCTAAATGTAAAAATAGCCATGTCCATTTAAATAAAGTTAGAATGCTAGAATTTCTGCGGAAAGTAATGATGGAAAGATTATAAAGCTCAGGAATGTGAGTGCTGAATAGAATAGATATGCATGGTTGGGAGACACACTAAATGATTTTGTTCCAAAGAAAAGATCAGATGGTTCTTAGTTTAACTAGTTTGCATTCTGCTACATATATGCTAGTGGAAAAGACATCACTATCACTAAAAATTTAGTCACAATTTTCCTTCGTAAAGCCAACACTCACAAAGGAAAGAAAGGAAGGAAGGCTGGAAGGAAGGAAGGAAGAAATCAAGGATTTAAAAATCAGCTCGGCACCTGTAGCTCAGCAGCTAGGGTACCAGCCCCATGCCCCAGAGCTGGCAGGTTCAAATTAAGCCTGGGCCTGCCAAACAAAAATAAAATAGGCTGCTATAGGTCTTATGTGATAAAAATGGAGATTATAAGACTTAAAATGATAGACATTGTCACAAGCCAAGGGATTGTAATTACTGTTAAAATTATTGAGGAAAATGTAGTGACCAAGTAGTGACTCACAAAGAGTTATAGAGATAATTAACAGAACACAGCAATTCTAGAAGTGAGTGAATGAGTAGCTAGACTACAGGAAAAAAATCAAAAACAAATAACCAGAAACCAAAAGGAACTAGTCTTAATATAGATTCATGATTTCTTGCTCATATTACAGACCTAAGTCTGTTTTCAGACATAACATTCAACTACTGACAAAGTGGATGCATCTCCAGAAAGACGAACTCTGCAGGTCTGAGTCAATTACACATGGAAATGAATCTGCCAGTAGTAATAATGGTGGGCAATTTATGTAGGTAACTCTTCCCCAGGAAAAGAAGAATACTCAAACATTGTTACAAGTGTCATGCCCCTAATATACGTAGAGATCTGAAGTGTCAACATGACCTTCTTCTCAGTACAGTAGCACATATGGAACAAGTAATAAAACAAGTCTTCAAGGTCCTACTTGCACCAAGCCAATAGTTAGTACTGGAACTCATGATCATTTCCTTGATCCCTAAATATATAACTGGAATTAACTTAGTTGGCAGTTGGCATAGCGTTTGCATTTTGTCCTTAATTCTTGGGTATTAGAGGTGTAAGAGTGGGCAAAGAAAACAAGAAGCCTCTAAAATTATCCCTTTCTCCAGCCAAGAGAGTAAATAAAAAACATCTCATTTTAGGGTCATAGGAATTCTCGTTTTACCTAAAGGATCTTCTGGTATCCAATGATCTTAATTTTATTCAATAGTTAAACTCCTGTATAAAAGAAGATGGATCTTGGAAGATAACTGTAAGCTATGGAAAGGTAATCAAATGTGTTATCTTGAGTAAAAAAGTTTAACATGGCAGTAGACCATACTATTTGTCTGTTAATTTAGTGAATACACGATTTTCTAGCCCAATTTAAAATGAAGATTAGGAACAGTGAAGGAACAGCTACATTCATTTTGTTTTATACTCATGTTGACTCTTCTGCTTTCTGGTATGATACAACCAGAAGAGCTCTGGCTAGCTTGGACACATGGAAGAACTTCATATTGATTCATGAAACTGATAATATAATTTTGAATGGGTTTATGACTATGACATGACCTAGATGTTGAAAGATTTGGTAACATGCACACACATTCCACAGGATGGGACATAAACTCTCTGGATATTCAGAGACCAGAGAAATTCAAAAACTATTTAGGAATCCAGTCTATCCAGGTGTGGTAGATGCATCCTGTCCAAAGTAAATGGGAACTTATTTCTCCTGTGCCTCCTACAGAAAGCAATCAAGCACAACCTTCAAGGCACTAGCAGTGTCTCCCCCTCAACACACATCTATGGCTGATGGAGAGTATCATATGACCACATGAAATAAGGAAAAATGCTAATGTATAGATGAGTCATTGTATGAGAGAGCACATAAAAAATTAGCCACAGTTATGTGTGTTTTATACTCCAGTCCAGAGTAAACTTAAAAGAAAATCCTTGAGTAGCGTTCTCTACTTTTGTAAAAATCAAGGAATCAAATTTAGAAAAAAGCACTTTCAAGAATAGAGACAAATCTCCTGGACATCTGTTCAGGGTCTTGGAAGAAGAAATGTGATAAAACGGGGGGTCAAAGTGTTCTAAGATGAAGACATGCTGATGGACATATTGGAGTGAACACAAATTGCGAAGGCATTTGTATCTCATGTTATGGCCCCTCAGAGAGTTTAAGAGACACTAAACAATTTAATTAACAAAACTACCAAGTTAATTGACATCTGGAAGGCTCTGTTAGTGGCCACACCAGTGTTGGCTGATAGGACAGGAAAGAAGTGGCAATAGTGACAGAGACAGAGGTCCGACACCATGAACTCACAGCTGTCCAATACGATCCAATCTTCCAGCAATAGACACCAACAATAACACACCCAGACACACACACAACAACAACAGCAATAACAACCGCATTGTTTCCAGAGGAAATCTACTAGGATAATCGTTGGCATTTATTACATTGGGTCTCTTCCCAGGAGTTTGTTTTCGTATGCATAGAAATCTGTGTAGGGGTTGGCTTTTCTTGTTGGGAGGTCATTGTCTAGGAGCTACATCAGAGACCTTCTGGAATATTAGATTTATTGACATGGAATCTCCCACAACTTCATATTAGACTAGCAGGAACATATAAATAAAAAAAAATGCGGGAATGGGCCCATCTCTATAAAGTCTTATATTTCTATCCCATATTACATCACCCAGAAACGAGCGGCCTGCTAAAGACAGAACTGAAACACTAGCTCTAAGGAGTATGCATTCTCAAGGGTGTATAATATACATTGACAAAAATATTTATTTTGCACTTTTTCCACAAAGGAAGAATATGGATCTGGAAAAACGACATGGAAGCAAGAGTATTTCTAGAGCAGTGGTCTCCAACCTTTTTGTCACAAGGGACCAATTTAATGGAAGATAATTTTTCCATAGATCAGAGGGTGAAGAAAGGTTCTGTGCTCTGCCTTATTTATTTATTTATTTTTAGATGAATATGAGGGCACAAATGATTTAATTACATTGTTTGCACTTGTTAGGCAAAGTTCAATTTGTGCTTGAGACTTTTATCCAGCAGTGTGCTGTGTACCCCTACATTGTTCCCATTAGGTTACAGTTTATCAATCTTCATATTTTTATAAATCATATTTTTTAATAAAATATATATATTTTCTATTTTTCAAATTTCATATTTTAATCATTTTTTTTAATAAAATATATTTTTTTTCTATTTTTCAAATTTCAAATTAATATAAAGGTACAAATTTTCAGGTTTCAATGTTCTCACTCCCAAGGAAAAGTTCAAGTTGTAATCGAGCCCTTCATGTAGGGAGCATGCCGAACACCCTCACATTGTGCATTTAGGTGAGTTCATGCCAATTGCCCTCCTTCCTTCCCCCTTCTTTCCTCTCCCTACCTTCCACTCACCCTCAGTAGATTGTGTTTTTTAGCATTTTTGTGGACATACAATTGTTGACATATTGGTTTCATATTAATACTGAGTATATTAGATACTTGTTTTTCCATTCTTGATATACTTTACTAGGAAGAATGTGTTTCAGCTCCATCCAGGTAAACATAAAAGATATAAAGTCTCCATCTTACGGCCAAATGGTCCTCTTTGGTGTATGTATGCCACAGTTTGTTAACTCATTCATGGGTTGATGGGCACTTGGGATGCTTCTATGACTTCATAAAGTAGGAGTTGTAGTGCAAATGTCCTTATGATAAAATGATTTTTTTTTCCTTTTCTGAGATACGTACATTACATGATCAAATAGAAGGTTTGCTTTTAGGTCCTGGAGGATTCCTCATACTCCTTTCCACAGAGGCTATATAAGTTTGCAATCCCACCAGCAGTGTTTCCCTCTCTCCACATCATTGAAGCATCTGTAGCTTTGGGACTTGGTGATTTGGGCTAATTTTTTTACTGGGGTTAGTTAACAACTTAGGGTAGTTTTGATTGCAATTCTCTGATGATTAGGGATTATGAACCCTTTTCAAATGTTTGTGAGCCAGTTTTAGGGTGATAGGAGTCTGTATGCAATTGATTTATTATGCTCCCTTTGCGGTCAAACCTCTCTGCTAATGATAATCCATGCTTACAGCTTCTCCCCAGTGCTAGCATCATTTCCTCTGCCACACCTCAGATCATTAGGCATTAGATTCTCATAAGGAGAATGTATCCTAGATCTTTCACATGCAGCTTATAGTCAAGTTTAAGTTCCTATGAGGATTAAATGCTACTGCTGATCTAACAGAAGGTGGATCTAAGGTAATGATCCAAGCAATAGGGAATGACTGTAAATATGGAGAAAGCTTTGTTTACTTGGGTTTCTAACAGGCCAGGGCTGTCACTTGACCATGACTTTGAGTTGGAGACCACAGTACTTGCAGATTTTATATCAATGTCCACAATCTAGGTTCTGCAACCTTACAATTCCTATTCCTCAGAGAGGGCATACTCTTCAAAGGAAATATGAGTCCAATGGAATGTTTACCATTTTCTGCTGTCTGTGTGTGTTGAGCATTTTGCATCTAGGTAAGCAAGAGGAAAAGTAAGCAAGAGGAAAGTCACTAGTTTGGGCAGGTGTAATTGAAAATGTCCAGAAGGTAATATACATTGCACAATAAAGATAAAGAAGGATATAAATTATTATTATTAATAAAAATATTATTATTAATAAAAATAAAAATTAATTTATTATTATAAATTAAAATTTATATTATTAATATAAAGGAGGATATAAATTATTATTATTCAGTAATTTCTGATACTCCCTAGCCCCTCTGTGAATATAATCAGGAAAGTACAGCTTCCCCAACTTAAGAAGTTCATGCTTCATGGTAACCTGGATCTCAGGCACATACATGGAGGATGAGATTCTGGTCATACTAATAGGCAAACTATCAAGGCAAAAAGAAGTGGGAGGTTAAGGGAAGGGAAATCTAGAAGGGACAGGGGAAGATGGCAAAAATGAATAGTGATAGAGATAACAAAACCAACTGTGCTGGCAAAGGCTAAAGCTCATTTCACTAAGATCCCTCTTAAAAGTTTTCTATGAGGAGGGATGCTTCATGAAATCTTAAAAGAGCCACTGCCCCTAATTTATTTATATATATTTAGTAGATGTGAGTGTGTGTATACATACACAGATGTGTGTATATAAATATATATTTATATAGTAGATGTGAGCATTGTGAGTGCTAAAAAGAGGTGTATATAGAGGTGTGCCACCCAGATATAACTTCTAGAAAAAGGTGATTATTTAACTCGAAGTGTGGTAGGCAGACTGATTCTAGCTGTCATCTTCTCCAGAGTTTGCTCTAGTTACAAAGATTAACCTTGCCTGTAGTTCCATTTTATCAGGCAATCCTGCCTCAAGTGCATAACAAGGCAGAATTACAATGACTTGGTCATTTTGTTCTAATCAGACAAAACTCTCATGTACAATACTTTTTTCTAGGCACCTCCCCCAAATTGGCTGAGGCTTTACAACCTGCATCACAGTTTGGCTTTTCTTTTTCTCACATATACCTCTTTCCTCTTCTTTTCACAGGTGTCTACCCTTAATACATATATGAAACCTCATTTCTTTCTTAGAATCAGCCTTTAGCTAACCCAACGGGATATTTCTCACATTCCATTATTATATAGAAAGGGAAACTTTAAAGGTAGATCCTATATCTTATTCTGATACTATAATTGATTTCTGAGTGGAAGCATAGATTTCATTTGAATAAATATTCAACATTCTTGTAAAATATTGCCTTTATAAATAGTCCATTGTAACATGGTTGTGACTATTACTTATTTATTATAACTAAATGATGTGAAGACAATCATGAATATCTAATAATAAAATATGATTATAACTAGATTTCCAATTATCTTTGTGCCTCTCTAAAGATCTTTTATATTCTACTCTCCACCTTAATTCTCTCTCATATCAAATCTGTTATATTTCTCTATCTTTGGCATATGTTTAATAATTATTGCTTCAACATTTTTGAGTCAAATAATGAAGCTTCATCAGACAACTTTTACTGGTAACATATGTTTCTTTATATCTCTATGAAGAATGTTTTTCACCAACTATGCATTCCAATTTCATACAGTTTTGTGAATTAAATCAAATGCAAAGAATTTGCTTTTAAAATAAAATGTCTCATTTTAAAAGGTGAGTCTTTATTTGTATCTGAGTGTTGTTTAAATGAGCAGTTAATTCAGTCCTAGTATTTTAAAAATAATTTTATTAAATCATAATTGTATACATTGATGCAACCATGGGGCACAATGTGCTTACTTCAGTCCTAGTATTTTAATATCTATGTCATAGTTTTTGTTTGATTGCCCTTAAATTTGTTTTCTTCATCAATTCCAAATTTCTAATAGAACATCTGAATGTATGTATAGGCATTAAGAGTTAATAGTTAAGTTATTTACCTTATATCATAAAGCAATTAAGTGATGTGTTCCTTTATAGAATTGAGTGGAATTCTATTCCAATGAGGAATAAGTTCTACATTGAAAATAAAATAAAATAAGGGTTATAAATTAAAAAGATCATTTCCATGTTGATGTTAATAGGCTTTAACCTAATATAAGCACTGCTGCAAATTGAAAAGGATATCATTAAACCATTGATATTTGGGACGTTTGTAGAATGGGTCTGTGTAATTCATTATAGACACCACAATAGACAACTCTGAATTTTCAGACACTTAACAAAACAAAGATTTGTTTTTCACCCACACAAAATCCAAAGCAATTCAAATAACCCACCAGATAGTTCCTACATCGGGAACATGATAACTCCAAGTTACTCATATTTGAGAAAGAGGAAAGGAGAAAATTTGGACTAGAGAAAAATGCGTCACTTCAAAGATGGATAGAGCAACATAGCCTCAAACTTAGTGAAAAGGAGGTTATGAAAACACAAAAAACACAGATGTTTGGTGAACTCACTTCCCTGCCTCCAGGCTTCATTAGTGGAGCAAGATCCAAAGACTTTAAATAACAATGATCATAATTATTACAAAAGAGGCTGACAGAGCCTCAGAATATATTGCAATAGAATAGATCAATTTCTGCAATTTATCAGATAAGAGTTGTATATGTATATTAATATTCTCAAGTGCGTTAGGATGGCAGAAGTCAATTCAACCTTAAACTGTTCCACTTTCATTTTCTTATTTATGGCGTTTTATCATCATGGAAGTTAGGCTGGTTGCTGCAGGCTTTGATTACTTTTTTTTCCCCCCCATTATCCTTCTCAAGAGCACCAAGCAAATGTGATCTTATAAAATGACTTACAATATATTTCAGATACAAGGACACATTTGTGCATTATATTTGTAATTTCTATGATATGTTTAAAAAATGTTTTATGACTACCAATGTAGATGGCCCTGTCCTTTTGTTTGCCTCTTTCACACTTACGTAGCTTAGGGATGCAATCTCACTAGAAGAGGAGGCTTTTCCCCACAATATTAGTGAAAAGGAAAAATTAACAGCTTGCTTTATTTACCTATATACTCACTTAATTTCCCTTCTATCTTTCTGTAAGGTAAGTATCAGTAGTGCTTCTGAGACTCTTTTTTCCTAAGACAATAGGTAAGTTTCCACATTGTACTCTACATTATAGGAACTTTGCTCTGATAACACAGTGTACAACACGAGAGGTCATCTTGGATCAGAATCTTTATGGGGAGAGACTATTTTTCCTCAAGGAAAGAAAATAACATATTTTTCTTGTTTATATCAATTCAGCTTTTCACAATATAAGATAAAATGTGATGTAAAGTTTCAAGAGTACTATTTCTCACTTCAAAAGCAGACATAAAAATAACAGCAGGAAATATGTTTTCAACGTTCATGCTTCTAGAAAAATGACTGAGATTTAAAAAAAGTGTAATGAAGCATAGGTATCAATCTCTTTGGTTTTTTAAACAAAATGTCACAGTTTTCTTATGCTATAATTCACATACCATCAAATCCACCTATTTTATGGGTACAGTACAGTGGTGTTAGCATGTCCACACTCATCTCCATTATTTAATTCCACACTATTTTCATTGCCTCCACAATAAACTCCCTGCCTTGTAGTAGTAGTCATGCCTCATCCCCACCTCCACTGTGTTACCAATAAAAACCAATCTGTCTGCTGTTTCTATAGATTTGACTTTCCTGGAAATAGAATCAAATAGAATGTAAATAGAATCAAATAAAAATGTATTATTATACATTTATTTTCTCCCCTTGGTGGGCTGTATATTTCCTGTCCCGTTGCTGTCTTCTAAACACCAACGTTTTTAATACAGGTGAAATCCCATTCAACTACTTTTTCTATTGTTGATATTGTTGGTAATCTTTATGTTGCTAGAGAGAGCAAAACCGTTGCCTTACCCAGAGTCACAAAGGTGTGAGCTAAGTTTTCTTTTTCAGATTTTTTTACATTTTAATGTGAAATGTTACTACTTTACTAATGTGAAGGTACAGATTTCAAATTAATATGAGGGTATAATTTTTATATTATTCTCATCGTCAAAGTTCAATCTGTAGTCATGCCCTTCACCCAGGGGGTGTGCTGAACACCCTCACATTGTGCACACTAGGTGAGATCCCCCCAATTGCCCTTTCTCATGCCCCTGTTCATCCTCCCCCTCCCCTGACTCCTCTCTGCTTCTCCCTTTCCCCTCACTAGACTATATTCGTGTTTTATTGTTCATGTGGATGTGTAATTGTTTATATATTTGTTTTATATTAGTATTGAGTACTTTGATTTTTTTTTCCCCATCCTTGAAATACTTTATTAAGAAGAATGTGTTTCAATTCCATCCAGGTAAGTGTAAAAGATGTAACTTTTCTTCAACTTTTCTCATGGCTATATAGTATTCCAAAGGCAATGTTTTTTAATTTTTCTGAAGACAAGGTTTATCATCTTGCAAAGACTTACGAGTTCTGCTAAATATTTTTCATTAACTACTCAAATACTCCTTTAGTATAAATAAACCCCAGTTATGCAGACAGAAATAATATTTTATAGTTATATAAAAACTTACTGATTAATATTAAAAAGTTCCTTTTTTACTTTATACATGAACAATAGATTCTACAACATACCCTTTGGGGATTTTTAAACAATGAAAGAAATTAAAAAGAGTTGACATACTAAAAGAAAATGTAATTTCTGTAACAGGGAAAATAGTCAGAAAATTCATATAAAACCTTTTAAATAGGAAAATAACATAAAAATCCTAGGAGAAATGTAGTTACACAGAATAGGCAATTCATTGAAGGGGAAATCTGAAGTACAAGTAGCTATGTCATGTATTGATTTATCATGAGAATAAGTTCGAAGAACTATGTCCTCAGGTAATTTTGTTTCTGTACTAACATAATAGAGTGTAGTACACAAACCTAGGTGGTGTAGCCTACTACATACTTAGGCTGTACAGTAGAATCTATAACTCCAATAGCATATTGTGTACTGTTACTGTCAACAAATGTAATGCAACAGTATTTGTACATCGAAATATATCTAAACATAAAAAGTTACCGCAAAATGCAGTGTAAAGGATAAAATGTGATATACCTGCATAGGGCACTTTGTTAGCAGGAACAGAACTTGCAGGACTGGAAGTTGCTCTATGAGGCAGTGAGTGAGCAGTGAGTGAATGTGAAGACCTAGGAAATTACTGTATGCTAATGTAGACTTCATAAACATTGTACGTTTGGGGCACTCTAAATTTATGAGAAACTATTTTTCTTCGATCATAAATTAAGCTCTGCCTTTTGTATCTTTTTATTTTGTAAACTTTTTGAATTTTTTTAACTTTTAACTCCTTTGTAATAATGCGTAGCTTAAAACACAAACACATTATACACCTATACGGAAGTATGTTCTTTCTTTATATTTTTGGTCTGTGAGCATTTTCCTGCCTTTATTTTTACTTTTAAAACCTTTTTGGTAAAACCTAAGACACAAACACACATGTTAACTTACTCCTACACAGAGTGAGGATCATCTTTTTACTGCTTCTCTGTCTTCCACTAGAAATTATTCAGGAACAATAAAACACAGGCAGCTGTAATCTCCTACTAAGACAAGAACCACTCCTTAAGAACCTGCCTGAGGCTCTTCTCCAGATGGAGTCCCTTCTTTCAGAATGATGCCTAGGATGGTTTTCCTGGTTTGTTTCTCTTGTCATCCTGGATTTGCTTGTAAGCAAATAATGTCCCATGAATGTTTCTCTCTGTTAATGAAAGCCTATTGGTGTTGAGGTTTATGTTTTTGAATTTTCCAAAGAGCTTGTTGGGGTCTGTGAAAGCTTCTGCTAAACACTTCATTGAGAATTTTATTGGGGTTTTTTTCTTTGTCCTATTTCCTTTTCTCTTGCCTCTTCTTTAGCTATGTGTTTCTGTGCCAGTTCCAACCATTTATTCCTGTAGGAGCTCTTCTATGTCATCCTCATTCAAATCCAAATTAGAATTGTTTGCAACCTCACCTACAACATTGTTGAGTAATGTGGTGACCTGTGCCACTGTAGCTATGACATCACTAGGCTATATGAATTTTTCATCTTCATTACAATTTTCTAAGATCTCTACTGCATATGTGATCCAACATTGACCAAAATATTATTATACAAGGCATGACTATATATGAAGAGGTGTTTAAATTCACTAGCAGAAAAATATTCTTAAGTAAAAAAAACCAAAGTAACAATTTTTAATGATCAGCATGATTACAGTTTGATAATGAATTGTTTTGGTTAGCTACAGATTAATAAATAGGAACCAATTCCTTGTGAAGTATATAGATGCGGCTTATTATATTAACATTATACATTATGTATAAAATCACACTATAATACTATGAATATCTCAAGGGCATTAACTGGAGAAAGAGAAAACACACACAAGCCAACCTGAAAGTTTAGATTGTGTACAGTTCCTTTTATATAACTCTTTCATAGTGACAAAATTACAGTAATAGAGAACAAGTTAGTGTTTGACAGATTTTAAAGCGGGGAAGGATATGACAAAAAATTGTAGCAAAAGAGACTTTGTGATTATGGGAAAGTTCCATAATCAGATTATGGAAGTGTTTGCACAAGCTACACGTGTTGAAATTATATATAATTTTAAATAAAGTTCAACAAACTTGGTAAAATCTGAATAAGATGTCTAGTTTTGATAATATTATTAATAATGTCAAATTCTCATTTTTGATAGTGTTTTAAGATAGTATCATTGGAGGATTATGAATGAAGGGCACAAGTTTTTAACATTTTATTAATTCTCTAGGGTCTAAAATAATTTTTAAATTAAAAATGAAGTAAAAATACCAGTGGAAATTGATAGTATTAAATTAAATTTAAAAACTGATTTTAGGAGAACTGACATTTTTATATTATACTAATTATTTCCCTATAAGAACATAATATTATAGTACTTCTCATTTTTACTCAAATATTCTTTTATTTATTTATTTATTATTTTTATTTTATTAAATCATAGCTGCGTACATTAGAGCAATAAAAGAGTACAATGTGCTGGTTTCATATACAATCTGAAATGTTTTCATCAAACTGTTTAACTTAGCTGTCATGGCATTTTCTTAGTTATTGTATGAAGACATTTGTATTCTGCATTTAGTAAGTTTTGCCCGTATCCTTCTAAGATGCACTGTAGGTGTGGCCCCACCAATTACTCTCCCTCCACCCCAACCTCCCCACTCCTCTTCCCTCCATTGCCCCTTTCCTCATATTCTTGGGTTATAGCCTGCATATGAAACCTTTAAATTAGCTTCATAGTAGGGTTGAGTACATTGGATACTTTTTCTTCCATTCTTGAGATACTTTGCTAAGAAGAATATGTCCAGCTCCATCCATGTAAACATGAAAGAGGTAAAGTCTCCATCTTTCTTTAAGGCTGCATAATATTCCATGGTATACATGTACCACAATTTATTAATCCATTTGTGGATCGATGGGCCCTTAGGTTTCTTCCATGACTTAGCAATTATGAATTGGGCTGCAATGAACATTCTGGTACAGATGTCTTTGTTATAATGTGATTTTTGGTCTCCTGGTTATAGACCCAGTAAAGGAATTATAGGATCAAATGGCAGGTCAATTTTTAGATCTCTAAGTATTCTCCAAACATCCTTTCAAAAGGAACGTATTAGTGTGCAGTCCCACCAGCAGTATAGAAGTGTTCCCTTTTCTCCACATCCACGCCAACATCTCTGGTTTTGGGATTTTGTTATGTGGGCTAATCTTACTGGAGTTAGGTGATACCTCAAAGTAGTTTTGATTTGCATTTCTCTGATCATTAAGGATGGTGAGCATTTTTTCATGTGTCTGTAGGCTGTGTACCTGTCTTCTTTAGAGAAGTCTCTCTTCAAGTCTTTTGCCCATCCTGAGATGGGATCACTTGTTCTTTTTTTGTTAATGCATTTGAGTTCTCTGTGTATTCTAGTTATTAAACCTTTGTCGGAGGCATAACCTGCAAATATTTTCTCCCATTTTGAGGGCTGTCTGCTTGCTAAACTTACTATGTTCTTGGCTGTACAGAAGCTTTTTAGTTTGATCAGGCCCCAGTAGTGTATCTTTGATACTGATTCAATTGCCTGGGGAGTCTGCCTCATAAAATATTCACTTAAGCCGATTCCTTCAAGAGTTTTCCTTGCACTTTCTTCTAGAATTTTTATAGTTTCGTGCCTTAAGTTTAAGTCTTTAATCCAGTGAGAGTGTATCTTAGTTAATGGTGAGAGGTGTTGGTTCAGTTTCAGCCTCTTACAGGTCGCTAGCCAGTTCACCCAGCACCATTTGTTAAATAGAGAGTCTTTTCCCCACTGAATATTTTTAGTTGACTTGTCAAAGATCAAGTAACGGTAAGTAGCTGGATTCATCTCTTGGTTCTCTATTCTGTTCCAAACATCTACCTCTCTGTTTTTGTGCCAATACCATGCTGTTTGATCAGTATTGATTTATAGTACAGTCTCACTTCGGGTAGCATGATTCCTCCTGCTTTGTTTTTAATTCTGAGTAATGTCTTGGCTATTTGATGTTTTTTCTGATTCCATATAAAAAGAAGTATTATTTTTTCAAGATCTTTAAAATATGACAATGGAGCTTTAATAGAAATTGCATTAAAATTATACATTGCTTTGGGTAGTATAGACATTTTAACAATATTGATTCTTCCCAGGTATGAGCATGGTATGTTTTTCCATTTGTTAACATTTTCAGCTATTTCTTTTCTTAAAGTTTCATAGTTCTCTTTATAAAGTTAAAGAGTTATTTTGTTTTAGGAGATTAAAAGTTGATGACCATTCTCTTTTAGCTTGAAAGGTTTGACCAGAGAGATCTTCACTTGTTCTAATATTCTTCCCCTTGTAGGTTATCAATGTCTTGCATCTGGTTGCTTTCAAAATTTTCTCCTTCATATTTACTTTAGTGAACTTAATTATGATGTGCCTGGGGGATGTCTTATTTGGGTTGAGTCGTGCTGGGGTTCTGAAACTGTCTGCTATCTGAATTTCAGAATCTCTTGGCATGTCTGGAAAATTCTCTATCATAATCTCATGAATAAGAGACTCTGTGTCTTGGGAAGCCGCTTCATTGCTTT